>JAUTBT010035675.1:0-18076 GCA_032361225.1 Lepetodrilus schrolli
TCATATATCTTGTATTGCACTGGTACCATGGCTATGTCACCAATCATATATCTTGTATTGCACTGGTACCATGGCTATGTCACCAATCATATATCTTGTATTGCACTGGTACCATGGCTACTGTATGGATACTTACAATGGCTAGCATGGTTAGCACAGTGGACCCCAAAACCAACGGTTCAGGGTATTAAGCTTTCTAGATTTATTTGTAGTTATATACTAGTTGCTTTTTATTTAGAACCCTCAATTACATGTACTGATTATAAAGAGCTTAATGTTTATGGCAATGTGAACAATATCCATGTTCACATTTCTAGAAAGATTTATTGCCCATTCAGTTATTTGATTTAATTTTCACTATCATCAGTGGCAGATTACTATATTTTAAAAAATTAAATAAAATGTATTAGCAGTGTTTAGATGAGAAACAAACTATTAAATTGTGATAGTTTAACTGTATAAGCTGCTAGCCGTATTCCGTGACCATGGTCTAACTTGCCTATGCTGTATTCTGTGACCATGGCCTAACATGTCCTAGCTGTATTCCGTGACCATGGCCTAACATTGCCTAGCTGAATTCCGTGACCATGGCCTAACATGTCCTAGCTGTATTCCGTGAGTATGGCCTAACATGTCCTAGCTGTATTCCGTGACCAAGGCCTAACATTGCCTAGCTGAATTCCGTGAGTATGGCCTAACATATCCTAGCTGAATTTCGTGACCATGGCCTAACATGTCCTAGCTGTATTCTGTGACCATGGCCTAACATGTACAACTTATGCAGTGGCGTCTTCTCAGAACGCAGGTATTGAGAGTCATCCAAGTCTTGCATCGAAACACAGGCCCCCTTTATTTAGAACTCATTCATTCTGATCTAAGACGTTGTAAGGACTCCCTGTGAATATTTGTTGTCTGAGTCATTGTGATCATGTTAACCTAGACATATTCATCTCGTCCCTTTCAAATCTTCTACTTTCAGCTTTTTCTGCTTGGTCAGGTCCAATAATCATAACGCTGTGGTAGTATTTCAATGAGAGACCATTAAATTTCATACATTGAAAGGGTTTGGTGGATGTTTATAGTAAGAAAATTGATACAGAAATAGGCTGCACAGTTGTATGATTTAGTAATTTGTTGTTTGAGTTTGCTTGGAAAGGAAAGAGAAAGTTTCCACTTTTGTAAAGATGGTACAAGCTGACCTTTTAATAAAATTATTTTGACTCTTTTTAAATGAAAGTGCGTCTGCATTGATGCATGTAATGTCTAGAATTATATTTCCATGAAGATGTGAATATAGAATTGTTGCAATATTAACTTTAAAAAAGGCTTGTATTCACGTATATATCATCAGATCAGATCATGATCAGTTATATTATATCAGTAATAGTACTATTTATATTCTGCAATTTTCCCAAGACTCCATTACATCTATCGATAATAGCTGATTTATGGGTCCAAGAAAAAGCATTTTTCTTGCTCTAAATTGTATACAGTTTTTACTAGATGTCCAACAGAAAATAAGACAAAACAATTGCAAACACATGAAACGTTTAAAATATCCCAACGTTCAAGAGACTGCGATAACAAAACTATACCCATGACCTTTAAACTTTCAACCTTGTTTATACTAACTAACAAGCATACACTAATATGAATTTCCTTGTCGAAGAATTCTGAGGTTTGCCTTCCCCATATGCCCCCACTGTTTATTTATTGGTGAATGGTCGTGGTTTTATTGGCGTATCAAAAGGATTTCCTGTGATGTGACCAGAGACCTGTTATTGGTCCGGAGAGGAATGCGTAAACCTGGAAACAGATGTGAACAGTCTCTGGCCAAATCTTTGGGAAAAGTATTAAGATAACTTCAGATAAATCCATGTCTGACTGTTGTTAATATTGACCAGCCATACATATAGTTAGTGTTAATAATAAAAGATCTTTATGTATCCACGTGAAGCAAGATTTGTTAAATTTAGATAATAATTTCCTTCTACTAAAATAATTTACAATTTGAAGTTTTTCCACTTAAATTAGACATGATAAGTCACATGTTCTGCATTCATTGAAATCGGGTTGATTCATAAATAATTAATTATTTTATATGTTGTAAACATGGTATAGTTCATCATGTATATGATTGATGAATACTAGGATAGAACATTTGGTAAAACTAAGCTAACTTAGCATGCAATTGCTTATTATTTGATTAGCTGATCAGTCACTTTTGTAATGTCAAAGGAAACTATTACTGCATCATAAGATATTTGTCAAATCTGTCATTTATTATTAAGTTTGAAATCCTTGGTATGTTCAGACAGATGGTCTTACATTAGTACCTTGTCATACATTAGTACCTTGTCATACATTAGTACACATTAGTACCTTGTCATACATTGGTACCTTGTCTTACATTAGTACCTTGTCAGACATTAGTACCTTGTCATACATTAGTACCTTGTCTTACATTAGTACCTTGTCATACATTAGTACCTTGTCTTACATTAGTACCTTGTCCGTGAATACTAAATGACCAATGAAGACAGTTACTTTGAATGTTGAAACCGTTGCTATGGGTGAAAGATTCTTAAACAATAAAAAAGATTGTTGAAAATAATTCAAGGTACCATATATACACTGTTGTAAATTGTACATCCCTCTTTGTTCATTTATGTCCATCGAATTGCTCTGTTACATCCATTAGTAAACAATATGACAGGTGGTTTCTACATTATGTTTGCTGTGTATACATAACTATGTACTATTGCATGTAGTATTTGTATCTGATACGACCCATGAATGGCCTTGTGATGAACAGAAATCTAATAATATTGTTATTAATATTCGTACAGTAAACACTGCTTTGCATAGGAACCTTTTATGTTAGTTCACCTGATTACATGATTAGGTTTGTATAGAATTTATCTTCAGTTTGAAATCCTACATGTTTGTAGACTTAATTATATAAATGTTATACATGACAGTATGTCACAGTTTGAAATAGCTCTGGATTTCTTAAATGAGAAATAATTAATTAATTATCATATGCATTTTCAGTGCTAAAAGCAAGTTTGTATTTTATTTCAAACAAATAAGCAAATGGATGTAAACTAAATGTATTATTTTAACATACCAACATATCATGGGCATTGTTTCACAAAGCTCTCATGTCTACTACAACTTTGTACAAGGCCATAGAACTCTCGTTGTGATCTTTTATCCATTGAGATCTGGCACTTAATTGAACGCTGATGCAGTTATCATTCTTGGTCTTGTCAGTACCAGCCGGTGCTCACAGGTTTACTGCAACATTCAGCGCTACGGTTGTTGCGGGTTTCCTCCTGCCCTAAACTGACAAGTCGTGATATACGTGGAAGAATCTTGAAAGCGACTCTAAACTCCAATTAAAATAATTTAATTTAAATAAATGATAAACACACATGTGCTATGTACATGGCAATACCAGACTAGTTTTAGGATAATGTCATATTTGTCAAAATTGTCAAAAAGTTATTGTTCATGTGCGTTCACCTTTGACATGTGCACGCATATTCTGTGTGCAATCGAAACTCTGAGCTGGCTTATGTGGCTGCAATGTACATCAAAGGGCTATCGTCAGCACTTATAGTCCAATCTGAAGCATACGAGTAATCTCGCATATCTCTTATCATAAGAAAGTCTATAGCATGTGCACGACATGTATATCACAGTTTCTAACATCAGAAAGTTTTGCATGACAATTCTATCACAGTTTCTAATGTATGTTTTGATTGGTCAGTTTTCATATGAGGAAGACAACTAACCTTGCCACTAGATGGTCAATTATAAAAAAAAAATCTGAGCCATATTAGGTATGGGGTGAGAAATGGAGTATCACAGCACTAAGTTTGCACCTTTCCAAGGGAAGACAACTACAACACCATTCTAAGTTTCTTCCACTTCACTGTTAGATACTAGTATTTTAAACCTTATGTACAATTCATTCAGAGGTAGTCATTCAATCACATGGACATACATATGCATTTTCCATATGGCACAAGAATATGGCTTATTAAAAATTTCTATAAATATAACATCACTAAATAGTCTGAAACATTCAGGAACACACATCCAAGGTCATAATTAATGACAGTATGTAACACAAATCTTGCTTTTTGTCAAGATTGATGATATTGATTTTTTTCAGAGTACATCATAGGGTTACAGTGGATAATGGCGACATGTCAAAACAGCGAGAGAACAAAATATTTGCATATGTAGAATGTGAAGAGAATGTGCATTTCTTTCCTGTATTTCTGAACACATCCATTTTCTTGTACAATATTTTTCTTTTTTAATTGTTGTGCACCACCACTTTATTGACACACCCTTGGTTTACAAATTCTTGTATTTTAATATGTCAAATATCTCCTTAAATATGATGTTAGCCATGCTGAAGTCAACCTCCTTCTCTGTCCGTAGAATTCTGTTGTTGAAGATGTGTACCACTATAGTATGTTATGAACTTGGGCTGCACACTAGATTTCATTCAGCAAATGCATCAGTCGGCCTCACATCATAGTCCTTGACCAGAGGCATCTGCATTTTCATGTGCCTCCTAGGCCCTCCCTGTGACACAGGCTTGGTCCCTCCAGCAGGCTTCAACCTGGCGATGTTCCTCGCGGGAATCAACCCAGGAGAGCTCATTGTCTCCATCACGTCCTCCTTGAGGTAGTCGTTGACGTGGGCGTACGCCACCTTCATCTCTCGCGTCATCTCGGGACTATGAGGACTCGGCTGCTTCGGACGCTGCTTGACGTGGGCGGATATGTTCTTCCGGAGGGTCTGGACCTCAGTATGGAGAGAGTCCAGTTCCGCGTCCTTCCAGATCAGCTTCTTCTGGAGGTGCTCGAGCTGGGCCTGAACCATAGCCACCTGCATGGAGAGAACCCTCATCTCGGGTTTGGCTGTTGCCTGGTTCTGCTTGTGATCTGATAAGGTAGGGTTGTCCCAACTCATCATATTGCTTACCTTCTGGATCTCTTTAAGCAAATTAGACTTTGCCTTTTCGTCTTTCTTTAAGTATCCTTTTACGATTTCTGAAAAGGACTTGTCTAAATATTTAGACTTCTTCAATCCAAGGAGGTAGCAAACGACTTCTTTTTCAGCTGCACCATCTGCCCTGTTTTCGCGGCCGATGTTTGCAAGGTCTAGGACTTTCTTGAGGTTTCGCTCCATGATTCTGATGTTTTCGGATCCGCTGTCGTATTTCTCTGCGTCCTCTCCGAGGAACTCTTTCAATTGTTGGTTCATGTGGGTAATGTTCATGTTGAGTGCGTCAAATTTCTCCTTCAGTCTCATGATGGTTTTGCTGTTTGCTGTGTTGAAGTTGGCCTGTTTCTCTATATCTGTGCGGTGGTCTTGTTGAAGACGTTCCATGACCTTCGTCATACTCTCCACGTCAATGGTTAGGCTGTGGATTTCATCTTCTTTGGCATGTAGGTCTGACTGGAGGGTCTTCACCTGAAAGAACAATAGACAGGTACATCTTGGTATGTCATATGGCAATCAAGATTGCTTATGACATCTGTGTGGTCTCGTAGTGGGTACCAGAACTTCATGATAGGGTGCCTAGTTTACTATAGTAGATGATGTAGCATATGGTCTTTGAAAAATTACTGATGTTTCGTCCCAATTCTTTCGATATTTAATTATTTTTAACATTTACACACAAAAATTGTAAATAAAATTATTAAAAATTGAAAAATGGATGTATGATCTTTGAAAGTGACGGATGTGAGGGAGAGTGGTAGGTACAAGGTAGTGTACAGTCTTTAAAATTGATGGGTACGTTTACTAATCTAACCTGCGCCCTGAGACTGTCAATGGTCTCTCTGAGGTGTCTCTCAAGTTTAAAGTCGGACGCCCGAGCTCGCATCACCTCCAAACGGTCGATGGGTGACGTCTGCCAAGAGGACATCAAGGCTTTCTCCTTTACCTTAGATTTGATCATATGTTATAATTAAAGAAAATTCCTTCGACAGTCCTTGTCCAAAATGTAAAAATCTTGTTCGATTTGTAAGGTATTTCTAAAAACAAATTAAATAAAAAATAAATAAAATTTTAAAATCTAAGATGTTTGAAAAGTCAAAACATAAGAAATATATTTTTAGGCTTTCACCGATGATAATGAATGAATTAGTGCTTGACGTCGCAGCGGGATTATTTCACCCTAGATACGCAACGACACGTGCATGCGAGAAGGGCTAAGATCAAAAGCAATGCGCGTACGTCAGATAAACATCATAACGTCATCATCAAAACTGATAAAACTGCATGGAGCTGTCCTCTTTCAACAGTTTTCTGATAGGATCATGTGTAATAAAGTTAGAATAATAATTATGGTTTTCTGTAAGCGACATTAGACGTATATGTGGTATTAGGTTAGAAGCATTTACATTTTAACTGGTAGTAAGAAAACATCTGACTACGAAGAAGACGGATACGAACGCATTACTCGTGCAGGGAAACCTCACCAAAGTATCTAAGGAAGCAACCAGCTTTTTCCGCATGTCATCGGGAATTCGTTCAAAAATGGCAGGATATCGACTAGATATTGTGTCCTCGAGATCAGAAACGGTTGTTTCTGAAATTTAAAGAAAAACTAAAATAGGAGATCATTTCAGTAAAGTTTCCATTAAATAGATCCATATCATTTGAACATGGGTTTATATGTTCATACCTCGGTGAACGTATAAAGAATTTCAGTGAGTTGTTAAGTAAATTAATTTAATCCAAAGACAATTCTGCGATCGAGATGGCAACCGAGAAGAAATACCCGCCACATAACGATGCTTATGCTCTGTAACCCAACGGCGTTTAATGTATATACATATTCTAAGCATTAAGATATCCAAATTCAAATTTGTCTTCATTTCAGCCATTTCTTCCTCCATTTTTTATCAATACATAAGAAGAAAAAGAACAAGAAGAAGGGATGAGAAGAAGAAGAATTATTTTCCGTCGGATATATGAATAACAACAAAAACGTTATATCCGACGTAAAATTAAGATTATTCTTCTGTACTAGAGTATAGATTTAAAAAAAAAATTAAATACATTTTTTTAACTTACGGGTAATACATTCCTATGGAGCAAATGATGGATTTTATATTTTCCTCATATTGATATTAAAATTTGAGCGATGGAATCATTGGCGGCGCCTATACCTTCATCCCAGAGAGCATCCGCCAGGAAGCTGTGTCCGGTGGCCAGGAGAACTCGCCGGAACCTTCTGAAGGCCGCGTTTGTCCGTAACTGAAGTCCACTTAACAATCTGGCGGCTCTCTCTTCTCGGCTCAAACCCTCCTCCTGTGCATAGAGATATCTTAATAATAGTATAATGTAATTATGGAAAAAGTGAGTGATTACACCTGATAGTACGTTTACATCAGTGTAGGAAGTAGTTTTATATACTATTGTCAAGCAATTTGAAAATAACAGAGTATTTACTAGTATTCATTCCAATATATTTGTTCATGTTGAAACTGCACCGATAGCATTAATGAAAATACATTCATAACTGTGTAAACCAATACAAGCTGAGAATTGCCCAATACACCAAGCTTTAGCCTATATACATATAGGCTACTAGTAGTGTGAGAATATTCCCACCATTATCAGCGTTGTCGCACCCCACAATACCTATATTTGCATATCACTTTCCGCGTGCATATTTAGTCAGCTAACTACGTGCCCTAGTTGAATGGTTATTGAGTCAAACACAGGGTTTATAGTGTTTAAAAAATGCCAATTGACTTGATGTATGAGCAAATTCAGTAATGTAATACTAACATAGTATATTATAACCGTCAGCGCTCTGTTAACCCTCTCCGTGCTGGATTAATAGCAACTGGAAAGCCGTGATATGTGAAAGAATCTTGAAAGCAATTATAATCCCCAATTCAAAACAACAACAAACCATCGATTATTTTTTTTTTACTGATTTGGTTGGCATCTATGGTTGCATCTAGCAAAGAGAGGGTTAACGATAGTTTCCAAAATCTGCGTTTCGTACGTGTCGGGGCGTATACATTAACGAGCTAGAGCGTGTATACGCTAATGACTGTGTCCACAACGACATAGACTAATATTTATTTATATATTCGTTGACTCGAAAGATTAATAGTTTGGGAGGTTAGCTTTAGTCATAATATATGCAATTAACTCTGTTGTCATAGTAACGTCATTTTATTTGGCTATAATTATATAATTTTGTTCTCAAATACTATTTATTCCTAAGTACATGTATTAACTTCATAATAAACTATATGTTACTTATTTTGATTCTCTGACACAGTACATTATCATGATTGGTTAGTCAGTACCAGCCGGTGCTTGTAGGCTTAGGCCTACTGAAAAACGGATGTTAATTGCAGGTTTCCGCTTACCATAAACTGACAGGCAGTGATATCATATTTCATGCAAAATAATCCTAAAATCTGTAAATCCCAATATAAAAAAAAAACAATATATATATGTTTTGGTTCTAAATGTGGGATATAAGCATCAATATTTCCCTTATCAATGTGTGTTTTTGATTCTTTTTTTATGTCGAGAGTGAGTCACTAATCCCACCTTATTCTCGCACATGCACTATTTAGTTTCAACCTCTAATGTGGACAGTCTAGTGAGTCACAAACTTGGCATAGACTGGGCATCAACTGGTTTTGGTATAGAGAGCCAATATTAATAGTCGTATTTAGTATGTTCAGTACATTGTCTACGTATGAGTTCCATTTATAAATAATAATAATAATAATAATAATGACAATAATTATAATAATAAGTAATTTATATAGCGTCTAGGATCTAGATTAGCTACTCAATGGCGCTGAATATTATTTTCAGACTTTCAGACTTTTATTGCACTACTATTCTGTATGAATGATACTGCAGCCAGGCAGTATTGACAATTGTAAAGAAATGTTCGTCCTACTAACCCAGTTGACAATGTCCTGTTTGATTGGCATTATGTGTAATTGATATCATTTATGTTCTCAGGAAGCAAATTATCAATCGGATAATATAACAAACAGGAACCGTGCCTGCAGAGCATAGGAAATTGCTGCAAGGAAACACTGCTACAGTAATAATCTGTACCATTCATATTTAAATAGCTGGAAATTGTCAGATATTAATGATAGGCCAATGTTTCCGGTATAAAGAAGTGTTTGAACATACAATGTATAGGCGGCCTACATGTCTCTCATAATTCGTATTGGATGGCTCACATTAAAAAAACCCACCTGTTTTACAATGTATAGGCGGCCTACTTGTCTCTTATTATTCGTATTGGATCGCTCACTTTTTAAAAACTGTTTTATTTATTGTACCGTATGTTTTTCATGTGTGAGGTGAAACGTTAATACAACATATGTTTCTGTCTACATTCACACTTCTGTTTTTGTAATATATCTGGAATAAATGGTAAAAACTGCCTCTTGCAGTTTCTGAGATATCTCGTGCACCTTCCTGCTGCGCTTCACAAAACATTCGCACTGTAGTCCGGAAGGAAATCGAGGTTACGCCCAGACTATAATTCGACCCGTTTACATGCACAGTTACTTATGGCGCGCGGTATACAACATAAAGCGTTGCTTGTCCATCACAAGCCTGTGTGTCATAAATGCTAGTTGTATTGACTATACATGTTAACTGTATGTATATTGCCATAGTATGTGGTGTCAGTTAAACGGGACCTAGCAGTTAAATAATGATATATTCTATTAATTCATACACAATATTATATACTCAAATGGAATTATGATGTATATGCGTATGTTTCAATGTCGCTTAATTAATGTTTTATATGTTGTCACAAGCATAGAATTAGTATTCACATACATTAAACCTGTAAATTAAAAAGAAAATGTATATGGTGTACCTAAATTAATATATATATAATAACATTCAAATAATAGTATTAATATATTACTACGAACTCTGTCCTCGTTTACTTTGTCTAGCTATTTTAATTTGTTTTTCCATTTAATTTTTTTAATTTTTTTCTGTAAATACTTAGTTAAACAAAAAGACACGCAATTTATCCCAACGAATGTAAAAATAAACATATCTGAAAATAATATTTGTTATTAATGGCTGCGTCATCATGATCAAGCGATTGCATCTCAAAGTATGCCAGTCGACCAATGGTCGACATATCGACTTCCTGAGGCTCGAATAGTTAGTTACCTGGCAACTAAAATAATGCATTACTCATCCAAGTGAGTGTATCGGCGAATTCTCAGGCGGCGTTAAGTATCGGAGTTTCCATGGCAACCAAAAACTCTCTGGTGACACTATTCACCACAATTGATCTAATTACGATCACGGCTGGAATCATTTGTAGTTATTGTGCTCATTTGCCGGTTCCCATCAAACCATGGTATTGGGTGTAGTCGATGTTGGACATTACTATATTTACAACATGTTGGTATATTTCTGCTTGAAACTAGAACATGATCGAGCGTCTGTTGCGAAATATGACATACCTGAATAACAAGTACAATACATGACGTCATAATTATGTATGCACAGTTATGTATTACATATTATTTTAATGAATACTAGTACTAATAAGTTCAATATTTTGTAATCCTCAACTACATAGCTTAATAAGTTATTTTCAGAGAAATATAGGTGGATAGTGAGAAATTGTGTGCGTGTGTGGGTGTGTATGTGTGTGTGTGTGTGTGTGTGTGTGTGTGTGTGTGTGTGTGCGTACGTGCATGTATGTATGTAGGTATGCATTATGTTATGGTATCTTGCACGCAGTAGTTGAAGGAATTCCAGACAACATATACTGCCTTATACATATAGGCTTACCTTCTAGTTGATGTATTAACGAATAATCTGCTTTGGCTTATTTAGAAATACTACTAGGCCTACATGTTATTTGTATAAAATTGCAAGCATCTAATCGTTTTCAATATATTTTATCAAATTAGTTTATTTTATTCGTCAAGTCCTTCATAACGACCATTTAATTGTTCACATTTTAAGACGTTGGATGCCATGCTTTAAGTAGCAGTAAGTTATTGTTCGGTTACATTCATCGATTAATTAATCCATACAATTGAATCTGTATGGCAATATAACATCGACTGAATATGATTTCGGTTTGGGGTTGAAGAATATCCCTATATCCCTACATCCCTATAACATATATCACATACAGTACCTAAAACGGACATTTGTTCGTAACTAACAAACTGACACGAATACGTGACTATTAAAATTCTTTGGATACATGTTATGTTTGGATCACATGCAGACCATGTTAACGACGGCTGTATGACCAATTGAAAACTAAGCCCACGTTAAATTACTCATGAAATTGGAGCTTGTATTCGCAATTTAACGTATCATTTGCCACCGTTGTCAAATCTGAACTGCAATCTCACTAATGGTTATGTGAAATTAATATTTTTCACGAATAAGTATCATATGCATTATCATATAGGTTTTTAATTAACTATACACAAACCTTGATAATGAGCAGCTGATATGAGAATACTATAGTTTATATCACATTCCCTAATATACATTGTAGAATATAGTAGGCCGTTTGTAGATTTGGTTACATTTAAAATTCTAGACATGCATTAGGAAACATCTAGCTTAACACATAGAATTCAACTTGATTTATTTTATTTTAATTAAATGTGTACGAGTATAAAATATACTAAAACAAATAGGAATGATAAAGTGAATTAATATGTTCCTGAGATTATGACACTTTTTCTAGTACAAAGTCCATCTCAACTCAAGGTTTTGTTCACAAATCCCCATTTAAAATTTGAGCTTGAGCATGAAATCGTACTCAGAAAGTTTCGTAATCTCGGGGCCAGATTTCGTTTCACTCCTTAAACATTTTGACATTCTTTGGAAACAGAGACACGAGCGATGTCCAAATATCTGAGCGTTTGTTTGGGATCTAATTTTAATGAATGAATTAATGAATTATTGCTTTCCGTCGCAGAGGGAATATTTCATCCATATGCGACAATGCGTTATCCTCTGGGTTATTAAGTATCCTCTTTAGAAACCTCTAGATGCAGACATGATGACCTTTTCATACGCTACGTCTCCGAGTCTGTGTTTTAGATGATCTGAACGCATTGAAACCTTACCTTGACGTCAGTTATCATGGATTGCGGCAGAACTTTCTCCCTTTGAAGCAGATCAAAGAACTCCTCGGTCAGGATCAGATTCTTCACGAGAAGTGTCCGATTTTTATCCAGCTGATTGCGATATCGTTCATCCATTCTTTCCGCTTGTAATTACACCACGGCTTTATGGTATGTTCTCAATTGATTATGTTTCTCGCCTTTTTGATCCGCTCGTTCTCTCTGCGTGTAAATACGTGCCCGTACTACACCACAGTACTACAGTTATTTGTATAATGCGCTATTCATTTCTCAAAACGCAGATAATAACTTTACGAATTCCCGAGTATAAATACTTGGTAATTAGCCATGTTGTTCCCATTTGTCGCGGGAAGAGCTCGGGACCAGGTTTACCACATCCGTCCCTTCAATACCTTGTAATTGATAGGTGTATCAGCCAATCGCGCATTGATCTAGAAGACTGCTGTATTTCAGAGCAATCACTCGTATACCGTCCAGTTAATAGCTAATTCGCAATGCACTTGGCAACAGAGTCCACCTTCCAACAGTGTCCAGGTGTGTATCACCCTCTAGTCCGTTTAATTCGGCAGCAAATTCGCAACGTTCTAGACAAACGTGTCCATCTTCCAACAGTGTGTGTGGTTGCCAATAATATCACATTATCCAGTTTTGATACCGTTCTCTGAACACTATAAATCCATCCGCAGTTAGAGAGATGCAATCAGCGTATTAGTTAGTCCAATGTTAAGTACCATATAACGAAGGTATGTAAGCATGTCTACAACTACGGTCCGTCACGGAACGTCGAGAATAATGGTTAATTATGTCCACGTGCTTTCAACTCGGTCACATCCATCGTCCTTTAATCGACGTGCAGTATTTGCACTGAAATTTACCATTAGGTAATTGCAGTCAGGGAGATGAAGACGTGATGTTGCGACCGTTCCACGGATTTGTCCAGAGAAATGTTAGATCAGATAATCTTGCAAGTTGGTCCATAAACCATTGCCGTAGTCTGCAGGTCATAGAACGATTGCAAGCAGGACGATAATTTAAACTGGCAATGTTCTACACTGTGCTGGTAAATGCGTGTTGGTCTATTTACCGTGAATAATTCCGCTACACTGACTGTATATATTTATGACCAGCGACGGGTACCGTACTTGCTGTGTGTACACTGCTTACGTACCGTACGTTATGAACACTTTTTAATAGGCCACGCCCACTGGTAGGGTAGGAATTCTAACCCAGGCATATTAACAATGAGTTCATTAATCACAGGTTCACGAAAGCTTTAAAGCGAATGGGAACGTTTTTCGCGTGAAAGATCAAGTTTGAATAATAGGGTTTGATAATAACGTAGTAAAAAGTGTGCGTACGTTTACCCTTGGTAAGGGGCAGTTTATTTGGAAGACGTGATCGATGTATGACTGTGGGATAGACTGTTGGTTTAGTCATTGATATCGGCGTGGCCAAAACAAAACATGCTATGTGACGTTCCGGTCAATTTCTGTAAGATTAACCATGGCCGAGTTTCTAAGCATATCAGCATGTGTTGATGGTTTATTACAAAATAGCAATGATCATAACAAGTAACAATTGTCTCCTGAAGGAAGAAACACAGTTTGAAGACATGTAATATTATATGTTCAGTTATATGCACATTTCATGATAACATTTGACAAAGAATAGGCTTTTCCCATAATTTACTTTCACGACCCACCGGATATATATCGAGTAACTATAAATATAACAATACACTAAACATATGAATATGAATGTGTAAGGTGAAACGTATTACGGTTTTCCGGTGTCTGAATTGTTTTCTGGACATGAATTTGTTCAAGATATATTTAGTACCGTGCATGGTTAATAGTAATTCACATAACTTGTTCTGACATAATGTATAACTCATGTTTTGCATACCCATACACCGATTGTTTAGAATGTGCGAAGGTTGTAGGTTGCATTGTTAACATAAACTGAATAAGGGTACAAGTCATTCTAGATAATATCAAGATTTCTTTAGCTTTACTTTTCAAATTTACATTTAAAGTGACATGTGTTCACTTGGCATGAGTTTATTAATGGATATTTTGAAAGATAAACAATTTACCTAATCATGCTAATTATCATTTTGTTGTTAAAGTATGTTTAAATCGTGATTAGCATACAAAACAAGACCTTTCATACATAGAGAGAGAAGGAAAACATAACAGATAGTCATGGAATTACGTAAATATGAACAAGACTAATGTCATTACTATATAACAAGTTAATCTATTAATTATTCCATTTGTTAGTGTCAAATTTCGGAGAAATGACAATCTCCAACGATACTTTATAAAACAATACGTGTTTTCTCTCACTCTCTCTCTCTCCCTCTCTCCGTTTGAGAAAGCATAGGGTGACGGTGACGCGTTTGATTAAAGACATTTATAAGTACGACGAATAAACCTCTCCCAGATTAGTAAAAGTAAAGGTGATAGATGACGACCTTGTCTCACGCAATACTTCAGTTTCTCGAGTGTCCGCTCGTTATGTGTGTCTACAAGTAAATCGTGGCGAGGTATACAAGTATCTATAGTATACACACCAGAGATATGGCTTTATGGTTGTTTACCCACATCAAACTCGTCCGCTAAAGTCTTTACACAATCTCCTATCATCACTGTCCGTTCGTATTGACACAGACGATAACATCGGGCGACTCTTAAGACATTTCATAAGACATAACGGATTGTTTGTAAATTTTCCTGAATAGATCAAGGACTCGGTGGAATCAATCTCCTAGTGACTGTAAATATTATATATGGATAATATAAAGTACACGATTATTACTAATACCGGGTAATCTGTATTGTTTCTTTGGACTGTATCAAAGATATTCTCACCAACACTTCAGGAAAAGTACTATAGTATTGTGACATGAAGGTGTATTTGAAGTAATAGACTATCTTTTCAGGGACATCGAGATAAAATGCTGAAGGTTTTTAAATATTAAATATATTTACGTCCCTAGAACAGGCCACAAGATTACGAAACCTTTCATTGAGTATGATTTTATGCTCAAGCTAAAATTTTGTATGGGGATTTGTGAACAATTTAACATTTTGGAGTTTCAAAGTTTCAAAGTTTTAAAACTGAGTTGAGCACGAGATCGTACTCCAAAATATTTCGTAATCTCGGGCCACGGAATACGAGTTATAGATTCTGTCCTTTGCCAAAACATCCCCGGATCCTGTAATCGTAGTGCTACAAGACATAACTCTTGCCTAAAGACCATCAAACCAGCCTGGGCCGTATTTCTTTTTTCAAGTCCTCTTCCTTCATAAATAAACCTACAAGTGTCCACTCACTCACATTTGACATACAGCACTGCACCATTACTATTAGTTCTGTTTGCTGTGGCACTTTAAGATTATTTACTCTATCACAGATTTCTGTATGAATAAACTTGTATTATATAATACTAACAAGTCCCCTAATTGTGCTATACCATTACAATAATACCCACACCCGAACGGATGCTCAGTGCTACGTTATTATTATGCTGGTCAATGGATATGTGCACTCATTTTGCCTTCTCAACACACTGGAGAATATACAACCAAACCTGAAATTTCAGGAGCTAGAAAGTTAGCAACAACTACCATCTTTTAACATCTTTTGGTATTAGGGAATGAACGAGGCAGATTCGCTAGCTCTAAACCACTGCACTGGTACTAACAAACCAAGGGTAATGACCGAGTCTGGGGCCATGTTAACAAAGGTATTGTACACCCAACAACACCACTAAGCCTTCGTGGATGAAATTTTACTCATTCGGGATCATCAAATGTTCCTCCATCAAAGATGTTCCAATTATGAACTTAGGATTTAACTGAAATTTGCATGGAGTTCATGAGAATCATACTATAAATCCTTGGATAGAAGCCTGCCTTGAATATAGGCCTGTCTCAATTATAAGTTTCTAAATAGAAGCAATACACACAAAGCGTATTAGAATACTAGTAGGGGTGGGTGGTAGCGCAGTGGTAGAACGTTGGACTTCAGAGCCAAAGGTTCCAGGTTCAAATCCCACCCCGGGGGCCCGGCATCAATGTTCCCGAAAATGTTGCTTTTCTGATGCGATATTGATAGGATGCAATGTCTGTATAGTGACAATGCAGTTATCATCCTTGGTCTTGTCAGTACCAGCCGGTTCTCGCAGGTTTACTGCAACATTCAGTGCTACAGATGTTGTGGGTTTCCTCCTGTCCTAAACTGACAAGTTGTGATATAAGTGAAAGAATGTTGAAAGCGACTCTAAACACCAATTCCAAATAAAATAAAATAAATTAAAAAAAGGAATACTAGTACATTTGTGACTGCATCAGTTTAATGTTATGACGTCAGTTTGCTCCATGTTTGTCTATGGCATAAACAAGTCAGTATGCAGTGAAGTTTTCTATATTGTATTTTTTTATGATATTCACAATTTCAAACATATTTTATATGTGTGAATAAAATATTCATAAAATGTTAAATACTGACGGACTAAAAGCTTGTTGCAAAATTTTGAAATACATAGAAGCCTGCCTTTAATAGAAGCCAGGTCTGAGAGTGTCACAAAATGTATAAAGCCCAGGCTTCTATTCAAGGATTTACAGTATGGATTAATCCTTAATTAAAACTCTTAATTATTGCCAGAATCATTTGGAAAGGATGGCACACATAATGTAATTGGTAGAAGACACACAACACAGACTTATGATACCTGCACCAAGACCAACAACAGTCCTAAAGTCAAAAAAATATTATTCCAAATTATCATACTTAATTAGAATATTGATACAATGTTCTTACTAGATAGCATTGCATAATGTATGTGTACATTACTTCTTGTGTATACAAAATTATTTGAGACAATATCGTATGTGAAGTAACTGTTGGAAATATCACAAGTTATATTAATACAATATTAATGTATGATTATATTGAATTAGACAAACAATATAACAATAGGTCTTCATCATACACATTGTAAACATTATTTATATTCAATTGACAACTTTTTTCTGATCAATTGAAAATGTTCACAATTGAGAAAAAAAATCTGTTCTAATGAGAACAATTTTTCTGTTCGATCGAGAACTTGATTATATCTCGAATGTCATAGTTGACATCCAGTCAGGACATCACTTGTCGTGATCATGTTCATGCTCTTTATGTCTTATGTCAGCACGTTTGTAGACCTTCTCCTTTCTTCCTTCCTTCATTGCCGTATATCTTGCTGCCGTGAACAGAAAATCGCTAAGTCTGGGGAGAAAATGTAAACATACATTACATTAATTCTTCTATTAATTCGAACAAGTAAAAATAATTAAATTCTTAGCCGTTGGAATTATCAGAAAAATATGAAAATTAAAAATTGAAAAGTATCACTGTTCATCTATTTGGAGAATAAAACATAATTCATAATTTCATTAATAAAATGTGTTCATCATTTTTAACCCAGATGAAAAAATCACTGAAAATAATAATATTTAAATAATATAATTAGGGTAGACCTATTTTCCAGAATTTTGAAAATATTAATTAAAGTGGCCCTGGTGTGACATGTACTTTAATGAACATGATAATTAGTAGTAAAAAATACAAACCGGTTGAGAAATTTCAGTGTTTCTTCATCCAGCTCATCATTTCTCACCATAGGCAGTACACTGTAAGCATTTAAATGTAAAATTCGCTCATCACCCTGGGTTCGTCAGTACCAGTTAACTTTGAATATACCATAAGGTCACATTAAGGCTATAAATTGGCCATAGCAAGTATTAGGAAGTTGATGCTTGTATATCGTGGGGTATAAGCCCAGGGGGCTCACTTCATACAATAATGGATAATAAGGTACTGGGCTTATACCACAA
>JAUTBT010035686.1:0-18075 GCA_032361225.1 Lepetodrilus schrolli
ACTATTTTATTTATGATACTGTATATATATATATATATATATAATGACTATTTTATTTATGATACTGGCCTGTTTGAGTGCCTCTGATGTTCCAATTCCAATTTCTATTTCTATGAAGAAATGTTCAAAACTATTTTCAATCCTGATTAATATTCCGCATCATAATACATTCAAGCAACTTTTGTGAAACAAGTTAACAAAGACTATATAAAGAATATTAACATTAATACATGTAGTAACATTGAAGAGCTCTTAATTGAACATTTACAGGCTGAAATTAGCATTTGTTGTCATCGACATCCTCTATATTGTATTGTAAATCTACTAATAAATGTTGTGTTTTTTTGCCACTGTCATGAATATTAGTATATCTCATATATAATTGCATACATATGTAATAATGCTTTTATTATATTTTCTCGAACAGGAACAGAATGCGAGGTACCTTTACCGACAGCGAGTTAGATTTCGTTGAGTGGTCACAGGCGCCATTCGAATCTAGGATCGTAGATCAGGAAATGCGAAGCCAGAAGAAACGAATGTTCAAAATGACCCCACCCTATAACATACCCCCAGTGGAGGTGCCACACCCACCCATGATACCCACCTCTGAGGGCACACAGGCGGAAGCCTGCGTGTAAACTAACTGCCTTCCACTCTCTTAGCTTTTTTGGTATTGTTAACTGGTTAATCTCCAAGGATCAATCCATGAGGTTTTGCTTCAATAATAATGTTTTATGTTATTAAATTAATTCAATAATTCTTCTGTCAGCTAGTGAAGCCATCCAAACATGATATGTATACCAATATATACGACCACTGATAATTTTCAATCTTCATATTTTTTTAATAATTTGAATGGCTGCTGTACAAAATTATCTAAATATTACAATATACGAGAGATGATTTTAAAAACATTATTGTTGACAGCACACAAACGCACGTTGTGATATATGTATTGCCGACGGTGAATAGTATTTGTTGTGTTTTTGTTTTGAAGGTTTCGATGTGGTTATGTTTAGACACCAATATATGCTGTTGATGGGTAGCATAGATTCTTCCACTAAATTGTACAAATAAAATAGATTATTTTTTCAGATGTACAATGCATATGTAAAGATACACAATAAGTGAATTCTTATTTTGGATTGATGGATTTATTTATTTGTTGTGTGTACAGTTTCTTAGTGCAGTGAGGTGTAGTGTAGTGTAGAGTAAAACTGTTAGTGTTCATGGAATGCATTATTATTTACTGCTAGTGGAATACATTATGTTTACTGCTAGTGGAATGCATTAGTTTACTGCTAGTGGAATACATTATGTTTACTGCTGGTGGAAAGCAGTACGTTTACTGCTAGTGGAATGCAGTACGTTTACTGCTAGTGAACTACATTATGTTTACTGCTGGTGGAATGCAGTATGTTTACTGCTAGTGGAATGCATTATGTTTACTGCTAGTGGAATGCAGTATGTTTACTGCTGGTGGAGTGTAGTATCTTTACATATATGTCTGTTGTTATTCATATACTGCTGTCTTTCACACCTGCCTTAAACACTTATCAGTATTACAGAAATGTGTAAACTAAAATAATTATGTAAACTATGTATTGTATATTTTTAAATAAATAAATTCCTTTCCTTTGTTTATGTATTTAATAAAATGTCATTACTATAGAGAACTTGCTTCACTATATGCTGTAACATTTATTTTGGTAACCCAAAACATTTTTATGGATAATGTGATATTAACCAAATCCAATAGTTTGTTTGGTCATTGTTTTTGTTGTGATATTAATTTCTGTTGTGTACTGCTGTATACAGTCAATGCATTTTATATATAAAGAACATCTTCAGAAGACATATGTCTTGAATTCTGATATATTAGACAGGTAGAGCCAGTATTCACATCCTCCAGACCCAAACTCGGTGGCTGTTTTTCTGCTGCATATCTGATAGTTGATGTAATGAGGCAATTGGTGTGTGTTTTAGAGGATGCAGTTCAAAGTTAAGTCTGTCGTTGCATTGAGGTAAAATAAAAAAAAAAGCAGTGAGAAGGTTCATCCAGTTTCCTTTGATTGGCTGCAGTGTCTTCATGATCTGTGGCTAGTTTGTATGGGATGGTCATATGCTATAAAGTGAAGCCAAGTGCTATACAAGACCGTTAGTGGCATATAGTACTGTAAGACTAATACTATTTGTGGAGCCACGTACTATGAGACCATTTTCGTACTGAGCGATCAATAATTATTGTTTGAGTATTGAATTATTCGTTAGTCAGCAATGCTATTCAATGGAGAGAAAAAAAAAGAAGGTATATACTGCTCTCTGATTTACCAATCTTGGTTCCAGATTTTACTTAACGCATACACGTAAGTAATTGGTATTCACCCACTTTCTTATTATTGTCAAGAGATAACTGAATATAGCGGTAAATTAATTATAACAAGATAATAATATATACAACTGAAATCCGGCCCCGAGATTGAGAAACCTTTTTAGTACGAGTTCATGCTCCTCAAATTCTATGTGGGGATTTGTGAACACAACTTTGAGTTGAGTATGAAAACGTACTAAAAAATGTTTCATCATCTCATTGCCATATCTGCAATTACGGATATTGTCATATTTCTACAACTATGCCTGAATAGCTGAGTAATAAACAAAAATCATGTTACTAAATTTATTTAAATTAAGAAACTACCGGAAATAGACCACACCCCTGTCAGCTTGGCAGTGTATTCCTGTTTATTCCAACATATTTTTTTAACGTTTATTTATCATCATGAAGCATCACTCTCGAAACGGTTCTCTTAGATTCCTGTTTCTCAACACCATCTTTATTGCACCAAGAGAACCACGCTCCAAAGCCATGCACTTGCCAAAACAAGAAGCACAGCATGCTAACGTGGAAATGTCGCAATTCATTCAAACGCCTCGATGCATTTTTTAAAAGCTTATTTACACCTCAACACCAAGCACCGTGCTTTCTAAGTTACTTCCCGCCCTTTTAAAAGAAAAGCGACGTCTGCGTATGGTATGTCCGTATCGCGCGCTGAACCAGTGAAACTCTGAAACTCCTTGGAAATCGTGCTCCGGAATTAACTGAAAGAAGGCAATGAATGACAGTGACTTGTTTGGGCGTGGATTTGAGTGGAAGTGCACTTGCCAAGACAAGAAGCACAGCATGTTAAATGGTTCATCGTCTTCTTCATATTGTCACACTTGCTAGTTCGCGTTGTGACGTCATACAGGTGCGATCAATCGCAACGTTGTGACAATTTAGTGTTTGGTTGTTTAACTTCAAATAGTCCAGAACGAAATGAGAAAGATCCATATATAATTTGTAGTAATCGTCATGTCTTTGATGATAGCAATGCAATCATTTCAAAGATACAAAATATTTCACGGAAGTAGGGGAGTTTGTTGCTATTTGAAATATGTAATGTTTCGTTGACACTGGGCGAGTAAGGAATTAAATAAACAGTTCGAATTGCATGTGAAATTAGATCAATTTAAAGCTTGGGATTTTGTCAAAGGCTTCTTTTTTTTTATTACTTAGGTTGGTTTTAGACTCTTAGTTTAAACATATTTTATTCAAGACGAAATGGATGGGTTACAAGTTATTACAACTTAAATGACAAGAGAAGGTGAAGAAAAGATGGGGAGAAGAAAGAAAGATTAAAAATGAAGGATATATATGTACATATTCTGTAATTGTAAATATTTACATAAGCATATTAAGTAAAACTGTACTAACTCTAAAATAGTTTTGGACACTTTAACAAGTTATATAGTCAGTCATTATATGTAGGCCTATCATCTGACAATAACAGTTCATGATCACTTGGAAGTCTTAGCTATATGTAGCATGAACTCCCCATGTATAAATACATACAATTCTATTGGCACTTATGCACAATAATCCGTTCATTCTATAATGACATGTGATCTAAGTTCCAGTTAGTTCATCCTATTTCATACACTGAATATTATTTTGCTTAAAGCTGGATTCATCATCACTAAACAATTTCTTTTTTTTATTTATAAACACGTGTTTGCATGTCAAGTCTTGTCTCATCCTCTATACAGACAGCTTGTAGATTTTTAGTAGCGGCCTACCTTCATCCAATGGAATGAATAGAACGAATGGATCACATTTGAGACAGAGGATAGTCTTGTTTATATATCATTGCAATACCATGCTTATTGTTCATTCATTCCTTTAGCTTAAATTGCAGCTATACAGTTCTCAAATACCCTTTGGTCCTTATCACATGCTTATTGTGACATGTACATATTGTGTACACTTATGCCATGCTTCAGTGTTTCCTAGTATTTTCATCTTTCATGTATTCTTTTGATTCATGGATGATAGAACATTACCGCTGCTTACAACTATATGAAACGGCGAGACTAAGCCAGGTAACCATAACTCTAACCTTAGAAATGGTGTCTAAGGATTTAAATATGGTTACCTTAAACTAGAGTATTACGCATACATGAGAGTATACTGTATATTTAGTTTATTACATCCGGTCCAGAGATAACGAAACTTGTTTTGAGTACGACTGCACGCTCAACTGAAAGCTTTGTTCTCAAATCCTCACATAAAATTTGAACTTGAGCATGAAATCGTACTTTAAAAAAGTTTCATAATCTCGAAGCCCGCTCATCTTTCCGCACCATCGTCATGTCACGTGATCACAATTCCCATTTCTCCATGTACGTGACTGTCACACATCTCTATCGCTATGGGCGGGAATTTCATCTCCACCTCAGATTCTAGGGCCCCGTGTTATCAGGTGTTTGACCCCAAAACACCCCTCTGTTCACTGACAATATGCCTATGTGACGGCATCTGAGGCGACTGAACGATTGTCAAACACTTACACAATGTAAAATGATTTGTAAGGACGGGAAAGCTGAAAGATACCTATGGGGATCAAATATTGGCCCTGGAATTTGATATAATTATACTGTTAAAGAACGCACGCTGCTGAGTAATATTAAACTGCTTTTCTATATATGCCATTTGCTAAAATAAAAGATCAACCCATTAATATAACCTATATTAATATGAAATGACCTATAATTGCTCTTCCTTTTGGCCGTTTATGTTATATATTAATGTTTGCTATATTCCAAGGTGTTAGCTATTGGCATTTTTATTGATTCGGAGGGGGAAAAAACATCCAAATAGTTTAGCATACGTTTATTTAATACATTAACACGCAGATGACTACCGGAATATTTAATCTTGCCACTGGTACGTAAACTGCAAGAACAACGAACAGGTGTCATGAAGCAACCATTTAAGTTGGACAGCTCTTGAAGTAATGTATTTAGAAAGACATTGTTGATGGCCTTACTGATAAAGCAATGTATGCAAGATTAAACTACTTCTTTAACATACCAAATATTGCTATCTCCGCCTTACGCTTTTAGACAATAGAATAAAAAAAAAAATTAAATTGTTTAAACATTGAGGAATCATTTATCACAAATCTGATCGCCTGGATGAATAATCCAATAGTGTGAAGCCAATGATCCTAAATCAAAACGAAAGTTAATTGATTTAAGTCTGCTCTCGGTTAATAACCGTGGCAATGGCAAAACACGAGTTATCTGCCCCACCTTTTCTTCGTACCCTCAACAATAACATGACACCTTCTAAGTTACGACAAGCCATCAAAACTTGACGATAACCACGATAACGAAGACCAACATGTTATAAGGACCCGCCTGGAAGTTTCAGTAAACACTAACATGCCAATGCATCAGTCGTAGAAGCTGTTACTGTCTTGAAATGGATTTTGTTTAACCACTATAAAAGCGGGAAATTGCAAAAAATCCAACAGACACGCCTATTAAAATATGTCTTCCTGTTTAGCAGAAACTGCTGGTGCGAAGAAGCATGCATATTCTGCATTCTAGTTTACGCGCCTAGATTCAGAGATTCCTTCGACGACATTTTCCGTGTCAATATTATCATTAGATGATGGCTATCCACCGGCTCTGTCATTTCCACACTTTCAAAGTCCAGTTTGTGTGACCAGACGAAATATAGATCATAACTTCCTTTGGTCTAACGTTTTCTGGAATGAACGTCCGCGCAAGGATATGACGGTTCTTGTACACGCGGGCTATATTTATGGCTGTCGCTCCGTGGGATGGATATGACGGCTGCACTTGGATTATGTTGACATTGCAAGACGAAGCACGCGGGACCAGGTCTGAGCATATATACAAGCAGACGTCGGTCAACAGTATTGTCATAACCTACAGTATAGTGACCACCAGCCGATCAGAGTCGCACATTTGTACGATATTAACCTGCTAACAACCGGATGTATGGTCAGACGATTTGCAGGGCGATTTACACTGGAACGCTTTGATGACTTCTTCAGAATGTTCTCTTATACTACTAACAGCACCTTCTAGAATCACAGAACCAGTGTTCTCGAGTTCACCAAGAACCATAGACAGTGTCCATATTGATATTAACTTCGTCATTATATTAAATACTTGGATATCTTACTTACTTAGTTAAAGTTTAACGTCTGCGTCCAGCGTAGCTGATATATCAGACGGACTTGGAATAACGTGCAAGGAATATGGTGTATTCATAGTTGTTCTGAAACACATCGGCAGGCCCCCAAGGTTACGAAACATTTTGAGTATACGATTTCATGCTTAAGCCCAAATTTTATATGGGAATTTGTGAGAGAAAAAAACTTTGAGTTGAGCATGAGTTTCTTGTTTAAAATTTTATTAGATATTTTTTGGTGTGTGTTCGTAAGTAGAATGCATTAGAGTTATTACACGGATATCGTCGAATAATGGCTTGTAGAATATAAGAACGATTTTTAGAGGCCAATGAAGATTACATTTTCTTTTGACCAAGTTTATTACCAGCTAATTACAAATATGTATACGCGGGTTGCTTACTGAACATACAGTATAATCTTTATTCAATGTTTATATGGACGAATGCACATGAATGACAAACTATGTGACGTAGACCTGGATTCAACATGCTTTTAAGTTAGCAGCGTTAACAAGGTTGTAAGTTTCAACACTGAAGTTCTTTCTTAAAGTAAATGTTGTCATTGTATAGATCCACACATGTGTGCTGGGTTTACCAATTAACATCAAGTAAGTTTAATTACAATGGCATGTGCAATCATCAAAGAAAACACGGCTAGATAAATTTAGACGAACGTATGTTTTCTTTTACGCAGTTTGATGGAAAACAATACATACGGCACGAGTTGTGTGGTATGAACACAGATACATATACATGAAATATACCGGTATTGCATCGTGCGTGGCATAGGTCAGTGTGACCATTAGTGCAAATAACACTTGTACTTATTAACACTAACAATTGTATTCTCATCACCGTCTTAAAAGTTCATATGAAATTAAATATAGCACATAAAATAGCCCTGAGTGCAACAACAAGAGTGCGATAACAGTAGTGCGATAAAGGTGGAACTATATAAGGGAGACAACCGGTTTTTGTGTGGTTTAAACATTTTTTATTTTCGATTTTTGTAATTTGTTCGATTTTATAAACAAAACATTATCTATTGTTCATTTAGATTACTAGTATGGGTAATCTAAATGAACAATAGATAAAGTCTTTCAACGTTATAGCTTGCTTTTAATCAGCCAATGGTGATCAGAGGCGTTTCATACATACTTGGATTTATTTAATCAATGTACTCTGTATTACTGTACCGTAAACAAAATATGTATCGCAATCTGACGCGTCTTCTGAAACGTCATCGTCTTCTTTACATCCGTCAATGCTAAGTACATGCACAGGCACTGGTCGCTAGTTTCAGAAGCTGTGTAAGACTGTGTTATGATCTTACTGGTCATTGCTGGTTAACTTACACCACGCCATGTTAAAATATAATGTTTTGAAAGCATATAGTTTCAGTGATGTTTAACATATGACCTATTATCATCATCTGGAACACAGACTATATGGCTACATAACACACGTCAGTGTGGTAATTAGGCATAATATGGTCTCTGTTTAAGGGGATGACTTTATATACTAGTATGTGATATTTGTGTTAGAACTGTTGAAATCTTCTATGTATGGTATTATTTACGCAGTTCATGATGAGCTAATTCGACTAACTTATTACAACACGGTTGTTTAAATTAGGGAAATAAATACATTAATTGCCATACTATATGCCTTGTAAATACCTCATTTACGTTCTTAATAATATTAATTTTACAGAAAATTAAAATTATACTGAGGCGTGTCATAATGACGTCCAGGAGTATGCGACCATTTAATATGAGTAATGTTATTATGAGTAATGAATGGTCGCATTCATTCATGAACAGTATTCGATCGTCCTGTATGTTTGAATCGGCTTGGTCCATGTTTGACACCAAAAGCCACCATTACTGCCGTGCAAACAACCAGTGCAGATTAAACACACATCGTACAGACTCACTAAATCTTTCTGGAAGCTAGGTCTCTCTACAAAGAACAATCACTTCCTTCTTCGTCTCTGGTGTTTGTCGACGGAGTACCTGTATAGCACTTCTGTGGAGCTAGCCAGTGATTTGGACAGAATTACGGCGTTATCCACAGTATTTTTGGTGGAATTGTCAATGATCTGCTTATAAGAGGATAATATCCCGTAGTTATGTTTTAGATAGTCCTTGTCAAAGACGATGTCCACAAATGTTTCCTTCAAAGAGAGTATTTATAATTTCTGTTCCTGATTACTGAATCGTAATTGTCATAGTTACTTGTCAGAAATCGACAAGAGACGGCGAAATACGGTCAAATCAAGTAATATTGTGTAACATTCCAGGGTAATATAATTGGTTGTTGGAAATAGGTTTCCAAGGGTTAATCTCGTCAAGGTTCCAAGCAAGGTTCCGTGATTTTCGATTGACCAGTATATATGGTAATTTGGCAAAGGCGCTGCAGAGGCAACTTTTCTATAAACGTAAAAGATTATTTATATAAATCGAAAAAACACATGTACCTTCAATTTTCTTTTACAAGGACGAAGTGTTAGGGCAAAACCGAAAGTACGAATAATAGTGCAGATGCCAAGGCATTATAAAGTATAACGTTGCATTGGTTGTTCAAGGAATACATGAGGCAAATTCTTATTTTGATATTTGTCTCTTCATACTGAAACTAACATAAAGATCAATAACATATACCTTCCAACCTCTGCCTACACGTATACGCATTCTCTGGCAATCGACACTGTCGCAGTTCTTCTTGCAAAGCAAACTTCCCTAAATATATCGCACCTGGAGTGTTGCATCTTTTCAAATCCCTAAAAGCATTGCTGAAAGTTAGAAGTAACCTGCGGAAAGCCCCTGTTATTCCTATGCGCCGCTTTAATGAAGATTGTGTACTTCCGGTGCCACGCTAGGTGTGCTAAAATGACCTCAGATGCTTTCCTTTATTTCTTTTATATAGGCATAAAATATACTTTGAATATCCAATCTACTAGTATATTACTTTTTATGTCTATATGTGTATAGGGAACAATTATTGTAAATATAAATGTTAGTAGTTTTTTTTAACGATTATTCTATAAACGAAACTAATTATACGATAAGTCCTATAAACTAAAGTAGGCCTATCTCTACGATACGATATGTTCTATACTCGAAAGTACTGTGTTTATGATAATGTTCTATTAACATTAGTAGGCATATCTTTACGATATGTTCTATAACCTAAAGTACTTGTACCATGTTTATGATATGTTCTATAAACGAAAGTAGGTATACTATATTTACGGTATGTTCTTTTATCAAAAGTAGACTAATGTTTACGATATGTTCTACACACGAAAGTAGGTTTTTCTCTACGATATGTTCTATAACCGAACGTACTTTTTCCATGTTTAAGATATGTTCTATAAACGAAAGTACTAAGCATCACTTGATTATTCAGAAACATAGTATAACGACAATGTATAGATAATGTTCTACTAGGTACGAGTTTGACAACGACGTGGCGAAGCTATATTTGACTCTATTTCAGAAGACCCTTCAGATTTTACAATAACCCTTTAAAGTAAATATAAATTGGATACTATTATCATTGATACTATAATAAGTAGATACCCACCCTGTTAGTCATACAGACTCTAATGCAATAGACCAACTAGTATTTTAATGATAGTACTGCCAACCTAGTGACCCACAAGCAATTGAATGCTTTCATTTACAACGAATAAGAAAAGTTAATAGAAAAAACACACCACATATTGAATGGGAACCAACGAGTGTAATTATCTTCATTCTTTGTGGTTTACGAATTCAGTTGAGTCTTGTTTGGTATCCCCACGGTTTCCACCATTGCCAGTCACAAAGAAGGCAACGCGGGTGGTGGGGGGATATTCTTGGCTTAAAGTACAGGAATTGACTACACCCCCCACCCCAAGAGGGTTTCTTGTCATCCTTTCTTGAAGGTGTTGTATTCACTAGCAAACTATAGCGCCCTTGTAGGACCAGCGAGATCAATAATAGATACCAGAGTAGTAGGGTCTCTTATTTTATAGTGGATATGAACTTGAAAGGCTGCGCAGATATGTTTGTTAACTTGGTATATTTTTTATTTAAACATATTTTATTGCAATGTATGCAAAGGGATTTATGCAGTATAAGTAATGGATGGGATAGGATGTATTTCCATGTTATGTATACACAATATTAGGAAAGGTATGCCAATGGTATTATTTGACATGACTTGAAGAGGAAATATCAGGTCATCTTGGTTGCTGATTGGTCGCCATCAACTAGAAACATTGCACTACCATATTGCTTAATCTTGTACAATTGACATGTCCTGTGGATATATTATTGGTGGCGTATCTTCTTTCTAATTTTGTATTTGTAATGCGTCATGGTGTATATTACAAAACAGGTTCTTGTATTTCATTGGGATACAAAGTAAATCACAATATCCATCTCTAGATCATAGTAGGTCAATTTAGTAGGTAATCTTCTGAAAGGATGATGGCTATTTGAATGCAGTGTAGTCTTGCAAATGGTTTTGTCATGGTGAACACTTTGTAATTAACATGAGCCATATAACTAACTCAAAATATACACATTATATGAATTTGACGGCTAGGATACTATTTATTCAGAATATTTCGTATTTGTTCCAAATTATTATTTATTACAATGACCAGGATAATAAAATTGAAAGTATATTCATGTGCAGGCTATTTTTCAAAGCTAAGTATAAGTCAGTTTTAACTAAATAATACATGCTAACTGTACTTTAACTTTGTGTCAGCTACATTTGTGTACTCATTTTGTATGTAATGTTGAAAATAAAGACAGGTGCTTGGCTCCATAGACTACATAAATGCTTGGCTTCATAGCCAAATGCTTGGCATCATAGATGAAATAAATACCTTGGCTTAATAGATGACATAAATGTTTGGCTTCATAGTCAAATGCTTGGTATCGTAGATGAAATATATGCTTTGGCTTAATAGACGACATAAATTCTTGGATTAATAGACAATGCATTTTATTCAGCATACAGTGGATCAACTGGTTCAAATATCCAGGTAATCTAGTCTATAAAAATACATCATATAATGCATAATGTGCAGTGATTCATTACACATCAAGCATATCTCTCACTACTCGGAAGACCAGTGTGTAAACTCTCCAAAATATCAACAAAGAAAAGAAACAGTCAACAATTTCTGGACAGTCCTTCGTAATGATTAAATGCTCATACAATATTTTACACAGTTGTGACCAATGTTAGCTAAAACATTCCAACAAACTAAAGGATTAAATACATTTAAATTTACATCAAATGTTCAAATTCTATTTTGATAATTCAAGAACAAAACATATCACAGAATATAACAAATCATCAATAGCATAGATTTTGGCCAGTTGATACGAGATGTATACCTGAGTATACTTTTCATACTGCAAGGCCTTGATCTGGGACAACATAAAAAGGCACAACAATTTGCATATTTGATCTCAAGAGTATGTACAAACTTGTGGTGGTGATTTTTTGAAACATGCACGATAATATTTTTTTATGTGGAAATCTCAGAAAATTGTTGCTAGTTAAACATGCACACTTGGTACAAACATATTAATATATATTTACAATATACTACAAAGATGTATGTACAATTGTATATTACATAAAAGACATACTATCTATTGTACATGAGTATTTCATAAGAATAACATGTTAGTATTGCTGGGATCACATGACTGGTCACGTGACCATATCACATGATCATACGAGGTATTGCGGAAGTGGGAGACATATATTACCCACAATGCTTTGCATTCCAAGACATCCACTGTGCATTTTCATTTTTATATTTAGTAATTACATTTTTCTTGTAAAAATGACGCTTGTAGGATAAATTGAAAGTACGAAAAATATAATATCCTACAATTGTCAGATAGATATACAGTTATATCTCTTGTAAATGATAGAATGTATCAAACTGTATTCAAGATTAGAATTCCTATAGACATAAATTCAAATATTTCGCTTCGGAATAGCATTAGTGGACATTACTAAAATATCTATCTTACCACATTTAATGATAGGAAAAATTTGAATAATAATTCACTTTAAATAATAATTACCAGTCAAATTATAAGTTTATCTGTGTATCAGTGACTTGACATTTCAATCTATCTTGGAGCTGTCACTTTGTCAATCAAATTGGTAAAACATAAAATTAATTTCATAAATAACCAGTTATAATTATCCATAATTATCAAGAATTACATGAACGGTTTAAGAAATTATGGTTCTGTTCCATATGATAACCATAGCTCTATGAGAGTCATAATTCCTATATACTATAGCTTATATAGTGTATAGCTAGCTATGACTTGCATAGTGTACAATAGCTCCATAGAACCAGACCCACATTTGTGTCGAGCAATATTTTGAAAAAGAATGTAAAAATTGCAAAGAAGGAGAATACAGGACTTCACAAAAGTGAGTCGACATTATAGATATTTTCTATGACGGTAACTATGGAGATATGGTACACGTACATACGTTCTAATAAATAAATGGTGTAAACGTACTAATACTAACTCAGAGGTATTTGAAAGGTAAATCACAACGCTTCGGTGTCAAAACAGTGGATGCCAATTCCATGAATACGCGTCTCCCTAACTTCAACACCTGGTCAGCGTTTCATGAAAGAGTTGTATTTTAGTTCTGGTGTAAATCAGTGCGTGCACTATGCTATTACTATAGCAGGAAATGATGTAAACCTTGATATACACCCAGACTACCAGTACAACACTTTCGTGGAATACAGACAAATACAGTGAAGTTACCAGTGAGTGTATGGCATTGAGTAGCTAAGCAAGTGGGCCAATACAAGCAGAAATGAGGTAATCAAACATCTACAAATATCAAAAAGGTTCCAGCAGGCATTTTTCACTTCCATGCACAATCTGTTACAAAGCACACAGACATTGGTTTTCAGCTTGCATGCACAAACGCACACACACCTATCAGCACTATATAGACACAAGTAAGACTCCCCCGTTATACATAGGATATGTCCGTATAAGCACCCTCCTGATCAGAAAAGCTTCCGTTATCTTTCCGCCGGAACGGATACAGACTGGAGACGTCTAGGTCTTCCGAGGACGAGGAGAATGAGTTGTATTCCAGCGACTGAGGTCCGAACCTACGGGAAGACACGCTGGAGTGAGACTTGGGAGAAGAACTCAGAATACTTATGCTACCATTGCTGCTGTTGCTGGAGGTGCTTAGTCTAGAGTTGTCTGCCATGCGGCGGAACGGGGGTGGGGATTTGTATGGCGGGGGACCTGGGTGGGAGGCATCGGCCAGAACCGATTGCGAGACCTTCGGCTCTGGAGAATAGAAATGGGACGTGACGGCAGGATGAGCGGTCGCCGTGCTCTCACCGGATTTCTCCGGATCAAAAATGTTTTTGAGCCTGCTGACACTCCAAGGCAGGTCTTTGGTGCTGGAGGACGAGGTGTTAGTGTTCGCGGTGTTAGTGTTCGCGGTGCTGCTCATAATCACCGTGACAGAGGTCCGTGTCGAGGACCCCGTCTGCTCCTTGCTGGACACTCGGGATGAATACTGAGGCACCGAGGATGATGATGTCGACGATGATGGACTCTTCCCATCCTCTGTGGGTTGGTAGAAGCATGTCGTTCTCTGAACACTGTGGACCGCATTGGAACCAGACTCTGACCCACCCTCATGCTTCACTTTGATGCTCTTCTCGAAGAGGTCGCGCCTTGTTACTCGTGGACTGTTTTTTCGTAGTTTGTTCAGCCTGTCGGCAGAGTCACTTAAACTACGATGCAAACTCGAGCTTGGGACATTCAGAGTTGTTTTCACTCGTTCACTGCCTGAATCTACTTTCACGAGTCCTTCAGACTGACCGACATTTTCCAACTTGGAGTATTCTCTAGACGAGGAGTCTGTGTTGTAAGTCACTTTTAGCCCGGAGGCCGATTTAGAATAAGCACTAGATTTGTTCGTCTTGTTGGAAGACACAGCAACTTGATTGCCTTCCCTGGAATCACTCTTTGGTTCATCTTTTGCCTGCTCGTACAGCTTCCTGGACTGGGTGTACATGTCCCTAGGATTTTTACGAGACTTCTGCGGACTCAAGGTGACGTAGACATCACTGTCCTCCGGACTGATAACTTGCAGCACGCTAGAGCTTTGTTCCACGCGAGTCTTGTACGTCTTTGTGATGGGATCACTTGTCTGCTCGATGTGCTGCTTGAGGTGTGACGTCTGCTTCATCTGGACACTTCCTCCGCTGTCCGAGTCACTGGAGGAAGCTCCTCCTCCACCTACTCCTCCTCCCAGGTACTGCTTCAACGATTTCTCGTAAAGTTTCTTGGCGAGGGCACTTGCCTCCTTCTGCTTCTTGGTGTCCTGGTCTGATATCTCCAGAGGTATTCCGTGTTTGAGTAGATAGTTCCTTTGAACAGCTTCTGAATAAGACGGCGGAGCATTTGGCCTCCTGCACTCACTTGTGTCCGATTGATTCGAGTCCGTGTCGCAACTGCGTCCGAATGTTCTTATATGAATTTTTGATTTTGACGAACCGTCCGACACACTTGAACATTGCGACTCAAAGTCATCGTCACTCCTTGAAGACGTCTCAAAACTATGTCTCCTGATTTGAGATATAATAGCACTGTCATGACTGGCTCTAAGAGGGCTATAGTCTTTCCTAGGGGACACTCTTGGACTGGAGATAGAGTTCTGCTTGAAAGCAGCACCAGATGATATACCAGAAACCTCCACGGAATCTCCTCGTACTGTCTGCCCTGTGTCGTTGTCATCGAGCCGCTCGTCAGAACCGCTAGAACACAATGTTATTGAAATCTGCGGGGAAGTCAATATTGGCATGTCTTTTTTCACAGTGGTTTTGTAAGTCGTTGCTGGCATAGAATGCCTCACACTCGGGTCTTTCGCCGTCTGAGAGGACGTATTCATCCTCCTTTCCACGTGAGGTGATGCAGGAGGAGAAACCAAATAAGTCATGTTTTTCATGGAGTTGAGAGAGTACCCGTAACTAGCACTGAGTGTGTTGGAGGGAATGGTGGCCTCGGACATGTACATGCTGGAATGCAGTCGTGTCGGGTTGGAGTTTGACCTCTCCCTCTCCTCTGTCGTCCACGATGGTGGATGTTCGGGAAACTCCTCCGGTGTCTGTGGTGCAGAGTTTATTGAATTTCCTCGGGAGGAGTCCGGCAAGAAGGAGGAGTCTGACAACACACTGTCGTAGGAACTCCCGTACGAGAACTTGGAGTGAGGACTGAGCGGAGGCGTGCTGGTGACCGACGACTGCCGGACAAGCTTGTCACGGCCGTACCGACTAGAATTCCCATCCAATGACGACACGCGTGGCAGGGTTTCATCGTTGAGGAAGAGGTGTGCCCCGCTGGCAGACTTGATCAGGTAGATATCTGAGGACGATGGCCGATGAGTCGGGTACTCGTGCTCACTCTCCCCTTCCGTGCTCTCTTCCACACTGTGCAGTGAGTCGCACGAGATCCGCTTGTTCAGCTGCATCTGTCGCAGGACATCAGGGTCGAGGGAGTGCGTGAGTCGACTTCCTGAGTATGCCGTGTAGTACTGGCAGTTGTAGCCGTCATAGCTTGATGACGGCATGAAGTCTTTCTTCCTTCGGTACCGGGGAGGAGGGACTGGGTTCTGTCCTTCCAAGTAGTGGTCATCAATGTCCCGCGAGTAGATGTCGATCCTGTCACTGTCCTGGTCCATGTAGTTGGAGGTGCGATACTTGCAGTCATAGTCGTCATCCTCGTTCAGCTGGGTGTCACTGTGGGAGAGGCCCGAGTCATGGCTGAGGTTGGAGGGAGAGAGGTGACTCTTTGCCATCTTGGGACTGGAGTCGGGTTCTACTGCGTCCAAGTCCCGATCCACCAAACTGTCGACGGAGGAGTCGTCTCGCCTCAAGCCATCTGGAAAAATAATAAAATATCATTAATCCAAGCTGCAGAAAATATTCAAAGTTATCATTTCTAGTCATCTGGTCCCAAGGTTATGAATTATTTTCAGTACGATTTCATGATCAACTCCAATTTTATGGCAGGCTGAAATCTACAACACTTAAAGCACTGAGTACCATTACAATCCCTCAAAATCAGCACTAGAGGAGCGAGTGAGTTATCGTTTTCACCTATATGTGACGATCAGCAGGAAGGCTGGCAGCACAGTGTTAATCTCAAATCATAAAATGATAGTAAAAATGTCTGTCCTTACACTTACTGTTCAGACTGTCGGAGTCTGTCCCAGAGTCCTGCCTCATCTTGTGGTCCACCTCTCCCAGCAAGGTGGGCGTGTCCTCCCCGAAGATGCTACACACATTGCTGATCATGAACTCCACCACGCTGACAATGACGTTGTTGACGACGATGCTGGAGTGGTCATCGACCTTCTGCCACAGCAGGCTGGGCGCAATGCAGACAGAGATGTTGTTGGCACCCATCATGTTGATGTCCTGATGCTGGTCAATCTGGTACAGCACGGACATCAGCAGCTTGACCAGCTTCTGGTTGCATATCGGCATCCGGTGGTACAGCCTGGAACAGACACGGCACATTTGGGAAATTGTAAAATCGTTGTCGCCTACGGGTGAAATTATTCCCGCTGCGATGTAAAGCAATAATCCATTCGTTTTTACAAATCTTTTGGCATTTTCACAATTGCAATTATTATTATTATTATTATTATTATTATTATTATTATTATAGGGGTAATCAACTTACTCTATAACTTTTTCTAATCTGTGATCTGGATCAGTAAACTCTGCACTTTTCACCCACTCATCAAACAAATTTTCCCCAAGGAGACAACTTGGAAGAGTTCTGAAGTATTCCTGAAAAATAAATGACAAACATGGTCAGTAAGCAACTTCAAATATATGGAATATGAAAACCCAATGCCGATATCAATGAATAAGAACCATTTCAAAATAATTGTTATCAAGTTGTATTTGTAGCTTATTTTATTTTATTTATTACTGCTATTATTATTATTTTTGTTTAAATTATCTATTAAGATCTATTAAAGATCTATTAAATTTTTTTAAATAAAATTATCAATTAAAAAATAATATTATTATTATTTTTGAAATTACTAAGTATTTGTTTCTTGGGATTGGAATTTAAACATTTTCAAGATAATATTGCTCATATAACAGCTTTTCAGTTTCATGGGCAAACCTGCAACTCCTGTAGCACTGAGTATTGCAGTAAACCTGAAAGCACTGGCTGGTACTGACAAACCAAGGATGATTGCACTACGACAGTATAGACAGAACAACATTGATGCTAGATCCCTATGGCGGGTTTGAAATTGGGTTTAAAACACACAGACAGCGTATCCTATCATGATCATGTTGGAAACGTATAACTTTGATGGTGGCTCCCTTTTTCTTTTTTTTCTTTTTTTTTGTATTGGGGTTTTAAGTCGCTTTCAAGATTCTTTCACTTATATCACGACTTGTCAGTTTAGGGCAG
>JAUTBT010035697.1:0-18073 GCA_032361225.1 Lepetodrilus schrolli
TATTGATGAAATGGAATAAATAGTGTGAATGCAATAGAATTAAGTATGCAGAAGTGAAAGATTAAAACTTATGATACAGACCAATTTCTTTTTTAAATGATACGATGAGATGCCCAGGAACTTGGGTGAATATATGATTAAGGTTGGGAAGAAGATTTCTATGTCGTTGAGGCATAACCAAATCCTGAGGTACCCGTCTTTTCAATCTGCAAACAGGGTACCCAACACAGGAAGGTCCTTCATACAAATCGGCACTAATGGAAGGCCAATACCCCGCCCAAGGCGTTCCTGCTCGTCTGTTGACAGAAACCCTGGCTCTGAGACATCTGCCCTCGACATGAGTGCAGAGTCTGACATCTCTATAGTCTGTTCCTGTCGACCACTCGACGAGCTGCGCGATCGAAAGGGTGATCGATCCTTCTGTTGAGGAATCCAGTTCTGAGGATTGTTAATTTTCTGAGCGGAGGATAGCTTCGACTCGCGAACGTCGGAAACCAGCCTGGATGGCCGATAACCAATGGGTAGTCAACCACACCATTTGGGTGTAGAAATAATATTCATGTTTCTGTGTATAGTTATCATCTCAACTTTTCTGTATTTTGTATCACATTTGGAGTTGTCAATTATTGTCATTTAGAGTGCTGTTGTTATAGTTCATATTGTATTGTGGCGAGAACGCCATTTTGTCAAAATGGGGGTGTCTGTTTTAACACCCAAACCTCATTACATAAAAAATATACAAATATAAAAACACAAAAATATATTCCATTATTTCATTCTCTCTTATTAATTATCTCTCTACTTATCAATACTATCTATCTATCTATCTAACTAATTATCTCTCCCTATAACTCTTCAAGTAAAATCCTTCTCTCTAGAGACCTATGAAGCGTTCCCTGTCCTGCCCTCTCCTGCCCTATTTCATCACTGGATCTGAGGACGTCTCATTTCTATGTTAAATCCTCTCATTCATCGATTGTCTCATCTATAATGTGTGTACCGTCCGAAAACACGAGGGTTGCCTGGGGAAATACTACCACGCCCCACGCAGGTACAGACCAAAAGATCCATACCCTACCACAGGAATTAAACGAAATTTGAATATATATAATATAATAGAGGTTTAGTGTGTACATAACAGTTGTAAACAATGTTACCGAATAGGGCCGTGGATATCGAACCGTATACACGGGGTCACATGTCGCAGGTCACAACCTCGGGCTGCGATTGGATGACAACTGGGAAGTAAATTCTAGGGGTATCCCTGTAGGTTCGGTTTGTTCAGATGAAACTTGAGGAAGTTCGTGTCGAGTTGTGACAAGATGGGTGACACTGACCTGGATTGGAAACAGAAATATCAGAAGTCGGAGAACACACTCAAACTACTCACCGGCTACTGTCAAAAAGGTGAGGATAGTTAAACTGAGAGGCAAAGATATCCTAATGTAGCTGTATAACACAACTGCATACTGTAGACCCGCTATCCCACGTACAATCATCAGCTGGTTGGTTGTATTTGCTAACAATAACACATTGTTTTAATCATGTAGTGTATGTCACTGTCTGGCCGTTGAGACAGGTACACTGTTGACAGTGAAAGGTGAGCTGTAATCTTAATGGGTGTTATATACTACTCAACATTTGTTTGGGATAATAGTCTTTAGCATCTAATTGGAAAGTTGAATATGGACATTATTTACACTGTTATTGCAGTGGGTTTTTTTACTAATAATATTCCTAATTTTGCCATATATTATGTGCATACATGTAAAATATCATAGTATTTATTAATGTTTTACCAAATTAGCTTGAAATAACATGTAATAAGAATGCAATTCGAGTGAGTGAATTATTGTTTTATGTCACAGCGGGAATATTTCACCCATACATGACGAATTTGAGTAAGTTTATGAGAACAAACAAGTATACAGTTATTTCATGTATCATGCTACTTTGCCTGGCTAATAACTATGAAAATTAGGGAGCTCTGAATGTGTGCAACATGATGTCTGGCATTGTACCACTATTTATAGATGCCACTATATGGAAATAGTAAACAATTAAGATGACAATTACGATTGGAAACTATATGTGCTAATCAACGACATTTAATGCAAGTTTACAATTTGTAATAAGAATTATTCTTAAAGTTACTTCTTTTCTTTTAGTGTATTTATCAATGAGTGAAGCAGTTTATAATATTTACTGACCTGCATGTAGTCCTACGTGTAAATTTAAAATGTCAATTCACACGTTGATGTTTTCTTCTTATAGAGAAGTATTTAAGCTTGACATTAGATGATATAGATGATATCTAAGGACACTCAGTTAATAATCTCCCTATATGTTTCATACCATTACCAATGGAATAACATTGAAATCTGTTGGAGGGAATTACAATGTATTCAGGAATGTTGCAAGTATTTTGTTCTTTCTTGAAAATGTATCCACATGAACTTAATATAAGATATGTAATAAAGGTATGCAATCATTGTTTGTTGACATATTTCATGGTCAAACGTTCTTTTCAACTGAAAGTATGTACATTTCATTTGATTATTCTACACAAGTATATCATGTTTATTGGATAACAATCTACATTTTCCGCACGTCCTACTGGTTTTAAATATTTTCATATTTGATGTATTTTTGTCTCGCAACAATAAATACAAAGATTTTCATCGAGTCACTAAATTAATTCAAACCGAGGCAAATTTAGGTGTTTTCCCTATTCACAGAGTTGTACCACTTGGAGTTATGTCCCCTTATTGCATTAATGTAATAACAATAAATATTACGCCATATTCAGGTTTATTTACCAAAAGTTTATACTGGTGATTCAAGCAAAGTTCTATATCACAGAGTGTAAATATGTGACTGTTGGCACATCTATATATATTTTACTTTATTCCGGATCACGCTCTCACTTAAGCTAATTATTATTCCATATAAATGCGGTATGCAAATGTGAATGTGATTTGTTTGCTTCCATATAAACGAAATACCCATGCGTTTTCAGTCTTTCTTGACAAATTTTTACTCAAGAACATGGTAAATCAGTCAATGTTGCAGCTTGCCATTTTCTAAATGGAGCAACAAAAGTAATTGTGTAATAATGTGTTTCTCGAAGCTGATTGGTTGAAACCAGGAGTACTTTCACCTAGTTCCCACGTGCAAAGGCTTCAACAAATCTTATTTCATTAATGCAAAATCATTGTGTGATGCAGTATTTACGTACATTTTTATCATATACCATTTTAAGATATAATTATAAAAGCAAATCATATATTATTATTTAATTTGTAAATAATTTACTGCTAAATTCAAGTGGGTTTTCATTCAAACTAATTCATGATAATGCAGTTTTACACTCGTCTGCTGCGTTCTGTAACCTGTTGTTATTAAACAAACCTGGCTACCTGCACATGGCCACATTTTGCTGTATAAAGTCAATGGCTTAGTTAAGTGAACAATTGGATTGCGAGATTTCCTTGACATTGTTTCGGCTGGCCACTGGGCACAGTACATGTACACCAAATTTTGAAAATCCTTTTGTTACCAAGTAAATTATTTGCATCATAAAAATTAAGTGGCATCATTATCTTCTAAATGGCATACTCAAAGCACCTATATTTCCTTTGCTATAGCTCGGAACTGTGAACATTAATTTCACTTGCTACATATTTTCCGTAATCTCCCGTATCTCTTAGGTTATTCTCTAATAATTTATTTCAAGGTTTCAAGGGTGATACAGTGTCATGTTGGTCTGCAGTTGCAGCTATAAGAACATCCAAAATTCGCCTAAATATCTGACTGTATGCATTTATATGTAGATGGTAAATATCTGACTGTGTGCCTTTACATGTAGATGGTAAATATCTGACTGTGTGCCTTTACATGTAGATGGTAAATATCTGACTGTGTAGATGTAGATGGTAAAGAATAACTTACGAAACTTGAATTTTTATCACCTCCTTACCGGGAATCACAAGCCCAGCTTGAACTCTGTTGAACACTCACCACGTCATGAGTCGGATGTTCATTGTGTTAATACACACCACGTCATGAGTCAGATGTTCATTGTGTTAATACACACCACGTCATGAGTCGGATGTTCATTGTGTTAATACACACCACGTGATATCAGATTTTATCATCTAAACAAGTTGTCAGCAACACATTGTACATGTCAAAGTTCACCTATGGTTGTCACCGTTGTGCAATAAATTGTGATTACTATCTGATCAGTATATCTGACCCAGGGTCATTGTGGACACTTAAAGCGGCCATGTGGAGCAGATTGTCGTGAAACCTGTCCACTGTCAGCATGACCTGTTTATAATCACAGTACACAATAGTTTTGGTTTGCATCACTTTGTATGGAATACTTTCACTAAGGAAACAATATTTATATAGTTACTTTCCGTGTTCAACAAGTTTAATAGATGTATGGAGATCTGGTATATTCTCCTGTGTAGGAATCATTGACAATGTCTGTGTATTGGGCCTACACTACAGTTATCTCCCTTGGTTCACTGTATCAGGGGGGCGGGTAAAGTTACCTTTCTGATGTGATATTGATAGGATGCGCAGTCTGTAGAGTGGCAATGCAGATATAATCCTTGGTCTTGTCAGTACCAGCCAGTGCTTGCAGGTTTACTGCAACATTCAGCACTACAGATGTTATAGGTTTTCTCCTGCCCTAAACTGACAAGCCGTGATATAAGTGAAAGAATCTTGAAAGCCCAATTTAAATTTTTTTTTTTTTTAAATTATAACTGTATCAGCCCTGGACCTACAATACAGTTATCTCCCTTGGTTCACTGTTACCAGCCCTGGCCCTACAATACAGTTATCTTCCTTGATTCACTGTATCAGTCCTGGACCTACAATACAGTTATCTCCCTTGGTTCACTGTATCAGCCCTGGCCCTACAATACAGTTATCTTCCTTGATTCACTGTATCAGCCCTGGACCTACAATACAGTTATCTCCCTTGGTTCACTGTATCAGCCCTGGACCTACAATACAGTTATCTTCCTTGGTTCACTGTATCAGCCCTGGACCTACAATACAGTTATCTCCCTTGGTTCACTGTATCAGCCCTGGTCTTACTATAACAGAGTTATTACAGGTTCCCTTCTCCACTTGACAATTGATATCCTCTATATTAACAATTTATTATCAACAATAAGCCAGTGATATTATTTCCTAGTTACATTTACTAGTATTTGATTCCCTGACTCACAGATTTCCTGTGATAATTTTGGCTCAGGTGGTCGAAAATAAAAATAAATATGATTTGATATTTTGGCCAGTCTTTCAGGTCCAATATAAAGGTAATAATCGTCGGTTGAGAGAAAATAAATGTAATTTATCATTGTAACACATTTAGGATATTCCCTAGCAATTTGATTGGTCGAGAAATGAAGTGTTCCGTGATGAAATATCATTAGATCCTGGAGCCGCATCACGGTGTAGTGATACTGATTGTTACTGATTCTACTATGGCTGCCGCAAGTAGACTTCTACCTCGGAGAAAGTAATGAGGTTTTCGGTAATGAATTTCAAGAAAAATATCCTAAACTTGTGTAATTTAGCATGAATAATGAGGACAGGTTGGATAAATATCATACTAGTTTTTGATACATTGAGAGTTGATCCAACGCAGGAACACGGACACACCACGCAGGAACACGGACAGACCACGGCACACACCAAGTTGTTTCTCTCACATTTTCCAGAATAGATGCAAAGTAATTACATGCCATGTATTCATGACAAGCTGTGGACAATAGATAGGTTTAGGTGGCTGTCGATTTTTCTTCCAAGGTCTTGCCTAGACAGATATTTCCAGACTAGTCTGTGACTCGGTGGATTATGCGTGCACAGACTGGAGTAGTCGACCATTGCCTACTGGTCTTTGTTGATGTCCACTGATGTGTGATAGACTTTTTCCTTTACCATTCATTAGTATAATTGTATTATGGCTTTATCTATGTATATTTAGCCACCATGATGCAGTACTACGAAAATTACTTCGTCACGTATGGGTGAAAGATTCCCGCTGTGACGTAAAACAATAATTCACTCACTACGAAAATTACTACAGACCATAATTTGGAATTTATCATTTGTTCGACTGAACTACTTCTGAAAATGAAAACCATTTATTGTTAATATACAAACCTAGACGTGAGACTTGTGTGAGTCATGCTAGGAGTCGTGTTATGTCACATGTTATGTCACATGTCACATGTCGCAGTCACATGTTATGTCACATCTCATTCTGATCTGCAACTCGAATGCCTTATCATGAAAATGGACTACTCCCTTGTATTTGTGTGCAAATATCCCATTGTAATCGGTGTTGTATGAAGAAGTTAACACTAACCAGTGTGCCATATTAATTTTACGACACTCGTTCCTTCAAACGTCAAAGTAGATGTTTTTCTCGACCTCACTTGAAAATATCAACTTTGAAGGAACTTGTGTGGTAAAATCAATATGACACATTAGCTTGTGTGTTAATATCACATAGTGAAGGTATTGTTTGGCTTCGTATTACAATTTCTTCCAGGACTACCTAGCTTACGTTGTCGTACACTTCTATGAGGTTAGTTTCCACATGCTAGTACATGTACTCACCTATTTGAGATTTTAGACTTCTGTATGAGTCTGAAGTATTGTTCACTTTATTTACACCTATTATTTGTTAAGAATTGAATTGTACGTACCATAGAATTTGTACGTGTCATCTTGGCTTTGTGAGAATAAGAAACCAGGAAGTTCAGATCTTTTCGACAGGTTTGAACAGATACTGAAGCTGATCATTATTGACACAATATGCATTGCCCTGAAGGCATTTATATATGTATCACATAACATAGGGGCGTCGGAGTGCAATAAACCCGTGCTATTAATATAAATATTTTCACTAGTGCGACAACACAATAGATTTTCGTAATTGTATTCATACGCAATATCAAAGTCTTTTGGGACCTCTTTTAGAGCTTCTTCTTGGGACTTACTTTGTCGAATATAAAGTTAAAATATTTCTTCAATTAAATACACAAACACATGTATTAATATTTTTTTACACATTTACATGGAACCTATATTTTATCTGTGTGCATTAACCCAGTTCATAAGACATTTACCTATTAATAGTGTTTGTGACTGAAAATCAATATTACAATAGTTTCTACAGTTATGTGATAAATAGAATCTAACATTCGTGTTTATGTATTGCTGAATTTATTAAACTCGTTGGCAAAAATTATTATATGCTCGGCAGAGCCTCTCATAATATCAGTTTTGCCTACTCGTTTAATAAATTCAGTATTACATGACCACTCATGTGAGATCATATATATATTTATCGCATGAATTGTAAATTTAATTACAATTACTTGTCTGATTTATTAGATATACCACTTTATGTGTTCGCATTTGAAAGTAATAAACATATATCAATATCAGCGTTCCCTTAAATTCTGACAGTAGTATATATATATATATATATTTATATATACATACATACTGTAAAATGGGTATTATTTGTGTGTCTATAATTTTCACGAAATTCACTGTGTGTATTTGATTGTGACTAGACCATATTATAGAATGATCGTCTATGAAAGTTATTAAATCCTCTGCAAAGCCTCGGATTTAATAACTTTCACGACTAGTGTTGATATAAGATTTGATAAACATTTGATATTCAAAGACACTTGGGTGAGATTCTCTATATATCTATATATCTGTATAATTTGTATATCTATATATCTGTATGTCTATATATATATATATATATATATATATATATATATATATATATATTTGTATATCTGTATCTGTATATCTATCTATATCTATATATCTGTATATCTGTATATCTGTATATCTGTATATCTGTATCTATATATCTGTATATCTGTATATCTATATTTCTTTATCATTGTATTTTTGTTTTGTTTTCCATCAGTTGTCGAGAAGTATGAAGAACTACTCAAGAAACAGCAGGACGATGAAACTAAGGTGACTAGTTTTATTTCCTTCTTCTGACAAATTTGATTGATTCATTCAGAATGTTGACGTAGACCGAATATAACCCTTTTATGTCAGCACGACCTTTGTCAGGTGATGTGTCAGCTACTTATAATTAATGATCTTTATAGCTAATCACACCTAATGTGGCTGAGAGTGTTTTAGAAACGTTCCACTCCAGTACAAGCTATTGTTTTTGTTGGAAACACATGTAATGGCTGCAGTTGATTTCCTTCATTGTGGACCACTGACATCTTACCAACTGTGTCTTTCCATTTACTGTAAAACGGTTTTATTTAGCAGTTTGCAATTTTCATGATTTTGTAAAATTTAAGAGAAAAAAACATTTATGATTTATAAAAAGCATGTTGTCCAATATAATATCAAAATTTTGTTTTGTTTTGTGTCACTAAAAATGAGCTCACCAACCTTGGATCCCAGGTTAATCTGTTAAAATCATGTGTGCAGTGAACATGGAAGTGTTCAACAGTAATTAGATCTGTCTATTTATAAATACTGTAGTAGTAGTGGTAGTAGTAGTAGTAGTAGTAGTAGTAGTAGTAGTAGTAGTACTAGTAGTAGTAGTAGTAGTAGTAGCGGCAGCAGCAGCAGCAGCAGCAGTTAGCAGTAGTAGTAGTAGTTACTGAAGAGGTGATAAATACGTGTGTCAATTGCATTAACATTTTTTGTGTTTTGATATTCCGGATTTTACTCGAAGGAGTAGTTTCCCAGCTTTTACTTCATAATGTTACATTTCAATGCATTTGCCGACACTTCCAAATCCAAATGGCCATGATTAAATGGCCCCACAGTTTATAATATTGTTACATAACTACAATCCAAGCCAATGAAACACGGTCGTGTCATCTAATTTAAAGTATTAAAACACTCCGTCTATCCTCGGCCTGAACGTGGTTTGATATCTGTCAATGAGTCTCGACCTGGGCAGAGTTGGTCCTCATCTTATAAAACAGTGTACTACTTCAACTAGTATATATTTCATGTGTTTCTTAAATTCATGATCAAATACATATAGTGAATTTAGTGAAAATTACAGACACCCGAATACATTTTCACAAAATTCACTATGTATATTTGATCGTGAATTTAAGAAACACGCAAATAATATACTAGTTGACCATATTATAGAATGAGGGCCCACTCTCTGCCCAGGTCGAGACTCGTTGATAATTATCAAAACACGTTCAGGCTGAAGGCCAAGTGAGCATCTATGTCGTTAATTACCGAGTAGATGGCAATACCTTGTTCAGTTTTATTGGATTGTAGGTATGTAACAACACTCTAAACTGCGGGGTAATTTAATCATCGGCTGATCATGGTCAATTGTATGTATAAGCTGTAAAGTCGGCAATGCATTGAAATGGCATGTGTATCATTATGGTGTCACAGGATTCTACCACTGTGAGTAAAATCTGGAATATGAAAACAAAAACAGTCACAGTACACAGATCACAGTCACAAAGTTCAGAGAATTCCCGCCTTCCGAAAGCCTGACGCAATCATGTCCGTCTTTGAGGAAAGACTTTCATGCACTGTCATCAGCCATCTGGTGTGGACTGGTTTCAAAATGGACTAATCGCAAGTTTAACACTTTTGTGTTCACCGTATGTGTGATTTTAACAGATTAGCCTGCTAGTAGGAACTGAGGTTTGTGAAGTCATTAAATGACGTTAAATAAAAAATAAATAAAAATAAATAAAAATAATAATTTGTTTAATTGGACAATGCGAATACTACAAAATTGTCAGCTATTCAATACTTGGTACTTGTGTCAAAATGAATTTCCCATTGGAATCAGTGTTAATCGTCCGGTGACCTTGAGGAATGCAGGGAAGGCCCCGTTTTCATATCGAGATAAGTTAACATGAAAAAGTATTAAGAATGGTGAATGTAGTACCCATACAGTAATATAGTACCCAGACAGGAATGTAGTACCCAGACAGGAATGTAGTACCAGACAGGAATGTAGTACCCAGACAGACTTCCTGTCTTCCAGTACCAGACTCTGCTGCAGCAGCTCAAAGAGAAACAGGAGCAGTTGGACAAGGTCAAGCAGTGTGAGTAACCATGGTAACATAGCCATTGAATAGAGGAACACATCATAACCTTTTCTTACTTGTTCGAATGCCCATTTCAATAGGCTCCAAAGGATGTAATATATGTCACAGATTTGCATTTGTTTGTTTGTTTGTATTTGCCCACACATAACAGCAGTTATGGTTGATCTCAGTATCTCCCTACATTCAGTCTCTCTATGTATATGTAGCGTGCAGACACTCCATCTCCATCACAGTGGAAACAGTCTCCATACATATTCTGCAGACACTATATCTCCATACATAGTCTGCAGACACTATCTCCATACATAGTCTGCAGACACTATCTCCATACACGGCCCGCAGACACTCTCTATCCACATACACTGTCTGCATCCACTGTCTATCTCACTACACTGTTTATCTACACACTATGTCTCCTTACAATATGTCTGCAGACTCTATCTACATACTTTGTCTGTAGACACTCTGACACACACTCTCTCAATCTCTTTCTCCCTACTTTCTCTCTATATTAGCTATTTCACTACATTTAATACCGTAATTACCCTAATAATTCAAACCTTGTAAAAATCACCGAAAATAAAAGTAATTATTCCAACCCTAAAAATAGAAATATGACAAATATTTTTCAAATTTTAACATCCTAATTATTTCAAACACAATATTTTTTTCAACAATTTTAAAACAATATATTTTATGTATTTTTAGAATCCTCATTTATTTACCATTAAATTTTTGTTATCCCTAATTATACAAACATTTATCATTTTCAATTTTCATATTATTCTAATAATTTGAACAGCTACAAATTTAATTATTTTCTCCTGTTCTAATTATTAGAGTCATTACGGTAACTAATTCATGTGGCAATGCAGTTATCATCCTTAGTCTCAGTACCAGTACAGCCAGTGCTCGCAGGTTTACTGCAACATTTAGTGCTATGGATGTTGCAGGTTTACTCCTACCCTGTTTACTGCTATGGATGTTGCGGGTTTACTCCTGCCCTATTTACTGCTATGGATGTAGCGCTATGAGCATGCTTTCGAGAGTGGATTTGGCGCAATATAAATATTCACATTATTATTATTATTATTATTATGTTGCAGGTTTCCTCCTGCCCTAAACTGACATGCCATGATATAAGTGAAATAATCTTGAAAGCGGCTCTAAACCCCATTTAAAAGAAAGAAAGAAAAAAAAATAACTAATTCCCATTTTGACATCCACACAATGTATAACTGGCACTAACAATGTATAACTGGCACTAACAATGTATGTATAACTGGCACTAACAATGTATAACTGACTAACAATGCATAACTGGCACTAACAATGTATAACTGGCACTAAAAATGCATAACTGGCAATAACAATTTATAACTGGCACTAACAAGGATAACTGGCACTAACAATGTATAACTGGCACTAACAATGTATAACTGACTAACATTGCATAAGTGGCACTAACAATGTATAACTGACTAACAATGCATAACTGGCACTAACAATGCATAACTGGCACTAACAATGTATAACTGGCACTAACAATGCACAACTGGCACTAACAATGTATAACTTGCACTAACAATGCATAACTGGCACTAACAATGTATAACTGGCACTAACAAGGATAACTGGCACTAACAATGTATAACTGGCACTAACAATGTATAACTGGCACTAACAATGCATAACTGGCACTACTGACTTTGTGTTTTCAGTATGGCAGCCGGCATATCAGGAGTATGAGATCATCAAACAGAGATACGAGCTGGAAATGGAGTGTCGATTTGAGGCCGAACACTACGCCACCAAGGTACCAGAATTAGTGTCTACACTCCTGCACACAATCCAATTATAAATTCAGTTACACGTTTGTTCATTATTTGGCAATAGAACAACACCAGCAAGCTTGTCAGGTTATTGTCAGTTTGAACTTCAGCCAATTAAATTTGAGCTTAATTTCAATTGTAGTGTGCTGGAATTGTGAATGACCAGGTTGTTAATACAATAACATTAGTGATGATTTACAACCAATGATCATTTACAACCAGTGATGATTTACAATAATAACTTTAGTGATGATTTACAACCAGTGATGATTTACAACAATAACATTAGTGATGATTTACAACCAGTGATGATTTACAACAATAACATTAGTGATGATTTACAACCTGGCCATTCACACTTATTCACTGACAGTCAGATACTGTTGCCATATCAAGTTGGAATTGTTGGTAGTTGTTGAAATGTCAAACAGCATTTCTGTAAAGCACAACTTAATATCATAGTTCTATTACTTGAAATGGCCAATGACTTCTGTTCAGTTGTCATGATGGCAGTACTTTTCTGAAACAGGACTACTGCTAATCCTGGGATTTGAACCCGAGATGCTGGATTGCCAATCTAATGCTTATCCGAATGAGTCAAAGGGATAACCCAGCTGGCCGTAACCAGTATTAGTATTTTATAAACTGGAAGTGAACTTGAGAAATTGTAACAAACTTAATCTGATGTTGATATATTACCACTTGTATTCAAGATACTGTAATTCATGAAACTAACGCGAGATTGAAATATCGCGACACCCAACCAACGACATTACCGCGTAATCATTTTGTAGCGACCGACTAATTTGCATTTCTTTTTTTCCCCAGAACTCACATTTTGATACAAAACTTAGCCATTTCCATCTCGATTGTAGAATTGTTTTCTCTCTAATCTTTGGCTGTATTTAGCATCAATGCTATTAACAAATGCTGTCACAACTGAAGAGGCTTACCTACAGACAATAGGCCTATATTTTAATGTTTTTTTCAACACACAATCGGAGAATTGCATTGCATTGCCTTAAAAACATAGTTTGTTTGAATTTTTACATTATATCTTCTTGATTTTATTGTTGTAATGTTTTTAATTGGTGTTGGTGTTGTAGGTGAAGTTGAGTTGGATATTTAAAGGCATACAATCATGGTTTAATTGACATATTTAAAGGCATACATACAATCATGGTTTATTGACATATTTAAAGGCATACAATTATGGTTTATTGACATATTTCATGGTCAAACATATTTTTACCGGGAAGTATGTACATTTTATTTGTCTACACAAGCTACATTTTCTGCATGCCCCAATGATTTTCAATATTGTAGGTGAAGTTGGGTTGGATGTTTAAGGTGACGTGAAGTTGGTATTGTAGGTGACGCAGCAGAACCGGGAGTTAAAGCGGATGAGTTGCGCCATCCTGGACAAAGTGGACACGGGTTCCGTGAACGTACGGGACATGTCCGAACTGGTGGACACGGAGTTGAACACGACTCTCACTGACGATGACGGAGAAGAACACATCAACGCATTGAACGACAAAATTACAGGTATCCATGACAACATGTATTATTTGTTTGAGCCCTTATGCCATAGTTATTTGATTCCCTGGTTTTCGGATTTTTCTGCGATAATTTTCACTCGGGTGGTCAAAAATATAAATACATTTACTTTGATATTTAGGCCTGTCGGTCGGGTCCAATATAAAAATAAAAATAATTGGAGATTATGAATGGTCGGTTGACAGTAAGTAAATATAATTGATTAATATCATTGTTATAAACACCAGGGGCCTGTTGCACAGAACAGTTGTAGCTACAATTGATTGTAAGTCAAAATCTCGGAACCCGCTATAAGTGTAAATTCATTGCATATAACACTTTTATCGCTACAGTACTTGAAAATATTGTTAGCTAAAACTTTTGTAGCAATAACAGTGGTTCATGCAACTAGACTGACAGTCCCCAGTACAGAGACATTCTTCACATTTGAATGCACACATTTGTCAAAGTACTGCTTGTTAATAGCAGTAATTGTTATAAAGCAGACTTTTGTTGTACATATTTCCCAGTAACCTTTGCCTGTCAGACTTTGCTCATGTTCAATGATGGTTAATACGACTTGTTTCTTCACTAAAAAGTATTATGATTTTCTAAAATACGCTCTCTGCAGAATATAAAATACATAATTGGTATTTTGCAAAGTTGAAACCATCTGGTTGGTTGATCCGTAAACCAGGGAATCAAATAACTATGGCCTTAGTATAATATTTTGGGAAGTGTTGCACAGAGCTATGACAGCACTATCTAGGAGATTTGGGTCTATACTTGGATGTAACAATCACTCAGTGGAACAAAACTCTGAACATCTTGATGGTTTAACACTCTCCCTGCTGGCTTACACACAGACACACTGCCTACAACATGAATAGTTGAATTTTGTAAAAATTGCTTTTCTTTCTATTTTGTGAGTCTGTCAACTGGGTTAACTGTTGTTTAACTGTTGATGATGTTGAAGAAGTGTGTGAATTTATTATGTTGTAGAACTGTCTTGATGATGTAGGACTGTGTTGATGATGATGTTGTATAACTGTGTTGATGATGATGTTGTATAACTGTGTTGATGATGTTGTATAACTGTGTTGATGATGTAGGACTGTGTTGATGTTGTATAACTGTGTTGATGATGTTGTATAACTGTGTTGATGATGTAGGACTGTGTTGATGATGTAGGACTGTGTTGATGATGTTGTATAACTGTGTTGATGATGTTGTAGAGCTCCAGGACCAGGTCTGTCAACAAGAGTCACAGGTCAAGGTCACGTGGGAGGAACTGCACGAGGAAAAGGAGGCCCACAAACTGACCAAAGAGAAGGTAAAGTAGTGGCTTGCTGAATGATTTCATAGCAAATTGGTTCCCACTTACATGCAGTCCAATCCCTTCACTATGGGCTCGAAAGCGAAAGTAAAAAGTAATGCTAAATAGTACTACCATGTGTTGGCTGAACGGCTACTGTGGCACTATGTAGCACTTCGTAGCGAAATGTATTGCAGCCTGAATGCAGCCCTGGACATGGGTCGTGATGGTCTAGTTATGTATACATGCAGTCTGAATTGTTCGTGGTCAGTACCCATCTCCCACGATGACATGCAGCGTGTTATTTCCAGTACAACCAGGTCACAGATGAACTAAGTCGGGTGAAGAACTCGCTGGACCAACACAAGATGGCACTGGAACAGCTGACAGAAGGTCAGAGTCTACTCATGATTCTTCAAATCAAGTTCTATGTAAATTCATTGGGGGGCGGATGATAACTTAGCGTGTTCAAATCCCGTCCCAGGAGCCTGGCATCAATGTTCATGAAAGTTACCTTTCTGACGCGATCATGATAGAATGCACTGTCTGTACCATGAAAATACAGATATCATCGTTGGTCTGTCAGTATCAGCTGGTGCTCGGAGGTTTACTGCAACTTTTACCGCCACGAATGTTGCGGGATTCCTCTTGCCCTAAACTGACAAGCTGTGATATAAGTGAAGCAATCTTGAAAGTGGCTCAAAACCCAAATTCTATTTTTTTTTATCAAGTCATCCAATGTGTTTTGATAGAAAAAATATGTATATTTTTTTCCACATTAAGGCAAATGTGTTATAACATTGTTCACATTATTCACTGTCTAATGACTGTCTGACAGCTTCGGAGGAAGCCACCAAGTCGTATGAAGTTCTTCAAGAGGAGTACCAGACCGCCGTCCTCTGTCAGAACTCCGCAGAAACATATGCCACAAAGGTAACTCCTTCAGTCAGGCTGACATGATGTGAGCCTAATGCTTTCTGTATTGTGTCCAATTTTCAAAGAGGCCTTAAAGCAGTAGGAAGACTTTCTCACCTCCCATCTGTACTGTGTCTCTTTTCTTCTGTATCTCTGATATCTCTCTCCGTCTGTATCTCTGATATCTCTCTCTGTCTGTATCTCTGATATCTCTCTCTGTCTGTATCTCTGATATCTCTCTCTGTCTGTATCTCTGATATCTCTCCGTCTGTATCTCTGATATCTCTCTCTGTCTGTATCTCTGATATCTCTCCGTCTGTATCTCTGATATCTCTCCATCTGTATCTCTGATATCTCTCTGTCTGTATCTCTGATATCTCTCTCTGTCTATCTCTGATATCTCTCTCCATCTGTATCTCTGATATCTCTCTCCGTCTGCATCTCTGATATCTCTGTCTGTATATCTGATATCTCTCTCTGTCTGTATATCTGATCTCTCTCTCTATCTATCTCTGACATCTCTTTCAGTCTGTATCTCTGATATCTCATTCTGTATGCATCTCTCATCCAGTCTGTCTGATGTCCGTTTCCCCCCCCCCTGTCTGTGTGGTGTCCATTTCTCTCCCCCTGTCTGTCTGATGTCTGTTTGTCTCCCCCTGTCAGTCTGATGTCCATTTCTCTCCCCCTGTCTGTCTGATGTCTGCTAATCTCCTCCTCTCCGTCTGATGTCGCTCCCTCAGATGTACGCAGACCATGCTGCTATGAAGCGTGAGAGCTCCATCCTGTTGGCCAGTGTAGCGGGAAACCCACGGCTGATGCACGCCCTGAACGATGTGGAGGAACTCACCACAGAGCTGGAGATGCTCAAGAAGGAACACAAGTCAGAGGTGAGAGGTCACATGGTAAACAGGTTAGAGGTCACATGTACACAGGTCAAGAGGTTAGAGGTCACATGTACATAGGTCAGAGGTTACAAGGCAGGTTCCTTTTGTTTGCAGTGATGCCTAGTGCATGGAATATGGTAGGTACTGGTAGTGTGTAGGTGGTTGTAGTTACCTAGTTGATGCTGCTTTCATTCCAGAAGTTGGAGCTCAACGAGGAGATATCTCGGCTGCAGGAAAAGGACCTGATAGGGACGCTGGAGGACGAAAACAGGACGCTCCTGAAGGAGCGGGACACACTGAGCTCTCGGCTGTCAGAGGTCGACAAGCAGTACAAGGCCATGGACTCGCATTATGAGGAGCTGCAGAGTCAGTGTGAGTAGAGCATGTAGAGCCTGTGTTAGTAGAGCATGCAGAGTCAGTGTGAGTAGAGCATGTAGAGCCTGTGTTAGTAGAGCATGTAGTCGCACAACACAATTCTGTTGTTCATATTCGGAGTTCCTGTTGCAGATAAACTGCTGGAGACAAAATACAAGGATGCCACCCGGCCACCACCTCCACCACCCCCACCACCCCCACCACCACCCCTGATTAAACTGTGAGTTAGTCTCTGTGTCAGGTGTACCCATAAATAATCCTTTCTACATGCACATGAAATGATAATAATTAGCATAATTGTTATCATTGTAATACTAATAACAGTAATAATAATAATAATACTACTACTACTACTACTACTACTACTAATAATAATAATAATAACAATAATGTAGTATATTATAGTGCACCAAATGCACGCACAAATGGTCAATATGTAACTATTAAAATATTTTTGTAAATAAATAAAAGAAAGTATATGCAACATTATTGCTCTGGTCAATAGAACAGTGCACACTCATTCTCAACTCCCTGGGATTTACACTGACAGCATACACTTACTGTAGTTAGAAACTGAAATGTTTGCTTATGAAAGTCATACAACAGATTGTGTTAATTCAATTCTTAAAGATATTTCCTTTGTTTGCAGCAATTTCTTCAGAAAAAAGAGCAAAATGAAGCGTGAAGATGTTAACAGGAAATGTAGGCATTTTAAAACTCTCTGTACTTTCTGAATCAGGTCATGGAACTTATCTCAACGAAATCTTGGTTGATTGAATTATGTTATCATCACTGCTGGCAGCATGGTTCAGATACATGTAGATAAGTAACTTGATAAGCAGACCTATTTTCCACTGGTTATTTTGATATCTCTGATACTAAACATTATTTTGATATCTCTCATACTAAACATTATTTTGATATCTCTGATACTAAACATTATTTTGATATTTCTCATACTAAACATTATTTTGATATTTCTCATACTAAACATTATTTTGATATTTCTCATACTAAACATTATTTTGATATCTCTGATACTAAACATTATTTTGATATTTCTCATACTAAACATTATTTTGA
>JAUTBT010035708.1:0-18073 GCA_032361225.1 Lepetodrilus schrolli
AGTAAAACAATACACCAATGTGTTCTACAATCAAAGAAGATTATTGTAATATCAAATTTATTACTTTAAAATACGCGGGAAATGTCACTAGAGACGTTTCCATGGCAACATATACAAAATAGAGACTGGCGTGGGAAAACAGTAAATTGACCATATCTCTCTCAGTTTTGGAGGTAGCGACATGTACTATAAATGCGGAATTTTGTAAACAAATCCATAACATGCCAAATTTAAAACTCTATGGAAACTAAGAGTAAGCTACATTTCAGTATAGAAATGCACCAATATGTTCCATAATCAAAGGGGATTGTTGTACTACCACATTTAGTACGATAAAATATGCATAAGTTGGAATTTCAGTCGTTTCCATAGCAACATATTCAAAGACGTACGCCAATTCCTTCCATTACATTAGTAATGAGTAAATTACATACACTAACAAAGTGGAAATGGACTAGAATTATCTTGTTTATAAAGGAAAAACAGTGGGTGTACACAATTGTGTCTGTTGGCAATATTTAAAATCTAATATGGCCGCCAAACGCGCCAAAGATAATTAATAATACCATAATGCATTACATATGTGTGCTAAATAAATTATTTTTGGTTTTATACCCAGGTTTCTAAGCATGGGGAATCTATTGGAATGATTATGAATGTCATTTGACCTCTACATTAGCATAGAATTGTAATATAGCTGTCCAAAATACAAATAACGAAATCATTATGAGGACTATAACTCTTATAGTATTAGTACAAGTAACATTAATTTGGGGTCTATACCAATGTTTTGGATCACTACAATTTTAATAGAATTATTATTCAAGTGAGTGATTATTTGTTTTTAAAGAGACGATATGATACTATGCTCGCTCCACAAGCCTATTTGGCTGCTCACTTTGGACATTAAAATTGCTTCTTTTATGCCTGTAAAATACAACAATAATAGGCTACAAATGTCCACAAATATTACATTGTGACTGTAGTAGTAGTAGTAGTAGTAGTAGTAGTAGTAGTAATAGTAGTAGTAGTAGTAGTAGTAGTAGTAGTAATCAATTGAATGATGGTTAGCATGTAAAGCTTCAGTGATTTCTGGCATCTGAAGTAGACACTCATCGCAATAAGGTTCATAAGTAATGTATATATTGGTAAGCATGCAAGCAGGTGGACATGAATATGAACAATATTTACTTTATGACTATAAAACACAAAACAATGATGAGCTACAAAACATCCACAGGAATCACATTGTGACTATAATAGACTGTAGTAGGAATCAATTGAATGATGGTTAGTATGTACATCTTCAGGCTTTGCTGGTAGAACAATGAAATGTATGCAAAATAATATTTGCAGATTTCAACTATTAATATTAAGACATATGCTGCTCATGTGCGTTACATTTGTCAAGTGACGATGACAATTATTAACAAGGATCCCCCAATGGATGTGATCAAGTATACATGAATAGCTTTATTGCAAGAGGAATTACAGCTTTTGTCCTACTGTAACTACATTTCTTCTCATGCCATTCACAAAATGAGTATTTCAGATAATAAGCAATGTGAAAACAGATGAACATGTGTATAAACTATAAATACTTGATATTTGGCGGGAGGAATGGCAAACTTGGTGAGTGTTCGGGAAAGGATACCAGAAGTAGTGGGAGATCTGCAAGCATGAGATGATATATGCTGTGGAGCAACTGCATAATGGAAATTCATAGTATACTAGTATATGTAAAGCAAAGCATTTAGACTATTCAGGTATCAAAATAATGTTGTTGCATCCCAGGAGTACCTCTATGCTGTCTGCAGATCTGTTGACTGGGTACAACTATCCTTGTGATAACATTCCCTGTGAGGATGGTTGCCAGTGAATCATTGTCAATATTGGAAGATGTCTTGAACTGGAGCAAAGCACTAGTATTACCAATAGATTCATTTAACAGCATTGTACCAATATTTATGTGGTGTATGTCTTTATTCAAAACATGATATTCAGTCTGGTTATTAAACAATGTTTTGTGGCACATTCAAGAACCAACATCATGTACATGAGCACAGACAGCACAATCAGGGTTCCATGTTATCTGAGCATCTTCTAGAATTATCGTGTAAACGTTCTTGAATGCTAGTTCTGTGAATACTACATGCATATACAATGCCAGTTCGACACCATTAATAGAAGCTCGCACCTAAGACATGTAGATGCCCAACTTCACGGAGTAGCCTTTCTCGAACAGTCTCACCAAGTTTGTAAATCCGTTCCCGACAAATATTCAAGAATACATTGTTCATATTCATGTCCACCTAATTTCATGTTTATCAATGATTATGCACATTACTTATGAACCTTAATGTGATGGCTTTAGAAGCTAACCATAATTCAATTGATTACTACTACGACAGTCACTATATAGTCACAAAGTAATATTTGTGGACATTTGTAGCTCATCATTGTTGTAGTCTACGGTCATATAGAAATGGAAGAAGCAGTTTTCATGTGAAATAGCCAAGGTGAGCAGCTAAATAGGCTTGTGGACCGAGCATAGTGTCACATCGTCTCTTTAACAAGGAATAATCACTCACCTGAAACACATTAAAGTTGGCCATGTTACAATAAATCATTAAATTATACAAATAATAATTCTATGCGCACTGTAGTGATCCAAAAAATTGGTATAGACCCCAAATTAATGTTACTTGTACTAATACTATAAGAGTTAAAGTCCTGATAATGTTATGCTAATGTAGAGGTCAAATGACATTCATAATCATTTCAATAGATTCCCCATGCTTAACAACCTAGGCATTCGGATAGTACTGCACTATGCATAAGGGGGCATACCACAGTTTCTTTCCACTATCATTTATCATATACATCAGCTTAGTTCGAGAGGCTGTTATTGCGAAACTATTCAATCAGCATGCACTAGCTTTATACCCACTTTTACAGAAAGGCCCAAATATTCATGTAAACCGAAAAATAGAGGGGGTTAATCAGGTCAGATTTTGGCAAAATGCTGTGGAAGACGAGCAGTGGAAATCAACAACTCTCATGGCTGGCATGCACCAACAATATTGTCCTAACAACTGCACATTGCTAATGCATACGCCTTCCTATCATACAGGTGTAGTGATATTAATCTGGATTGCAATTAAACTGTTTGGAACCTACTTCATTTGGAACACAATACCATGCATATTACTTAATATTCAAAGATACCACGGCACAGACAATGGAACGTATGCAAAACCTACTTTTTATACGGACTACTTGGCCACCGTTCACAATGGGAAACTGTGCAATGCCCCCTAATCTCTATTATGGTACAACTTTCATGTCTGTACCTCCAAAACTAGGCGAGATATGGTCAATTTACTGTTTTCCCACGCCAGTCTCAATTTTGTATATGTTGCCATGGAAACGCCTCTTGTGCCATTTTACACGTATTTTAAAGTAATAAATTTGATATTACAATAATCTTCTTTGATTGTAGAACACATTGGTGTATTGTTTTATTTGAATACACCACACTTGTGGGTTCCACAGTGTTTGAAAGTGGTTAATATTGAATATTTTCGCAGAATTCTGAATTTAATTTAAAATTAATAAATATACAAATTAAATAAATATGATATAGCATATCACATCTTAATACACAATGCATAAGCTCCATTTTGGTACCAATTCCACATCTCGCTCTCTCTCTCACATCTCTCTCCAGCTATAAATATCCCTAATACACGTTGGGCACCAATATTGTAAGACCACTACCTTACGATTTCAAACCGGTTTGGAAATATCCCCACTGGTGGAGACCAATTTTAATACTATATATATCACGAACAGTTCCATTGTGTGTGTGTGTGTGTGTGTGTGTGTGTGTGTGTGTGTGTGTGTGTGTGTGTGTGTGTGTGCGTGCATGCGTGCGTGTGTATGTGTGTATTATTTTATCCACACTTTGTAAACAATTCCATGAACATCTTTCACGCGCGGGTTTCTTCAGACCCCCTGCAACGGCTTTTAGTATACTTCCGGTTATAGTTGCATGATTGACAACTCTCTGTCAGTGGGATGAGCTGTAGCTACGTCTTGAAGGTGTTCGAGACAAAGAAACCGTGTGGAACAGCTTACATTCGATTCTAGTCGTCACCTTCCCACAGTACTATAGAGGATGTTTCACTGAAGAAATGTTCATCTCATTATCATCATTATTAACACTTGTATTCAAATTTGAAACCATAATAATCATATGGCTGTATGCCTTGATTACATATGGTCATCGTCATCCACCTCGTTTCTCTGAAGACGCCTTAGGGCGGTTTTGTGCAATTTGAAATATGATAATTATGGTGGGGTCTATTCCCCTGTAGAGGTTTGTCGACTCAAATTGTAATACCACTGCTTTGTTTTGAATAATTTGACTATACCCGACTTATATACATACTAGTATTTCGAACCACCATTCCAGCATTCGTCGTGAGATGCATTTCAACAAAAATAATATATTTGTTTAAATTGTGCCAAATGCTCAAAATTGTATTTGTAGGAGAATTTAATGCTTCGTAATACATGTATTATATTTAAATGAATAACTAACTAATCGACAATAGTCCTGACAAACGATTCTAGAAATTGCAGCTTCCTGATAGTCATGCCTTAATAGAGATGACGTCATGAAAATGCTCCAGCGGGGAGTTTCACCAAAGTATGAAATGCTAGTATTCTAAGTACAGCTGTTAGACTGCCAAGTTGAAATGAACGGTGTAGCAATTAAAATTGTCAGTTATAATTATTACAATTTAGGTCAATTTTGTGTTACATGTCTGTAAATTATTACAATTGAAGGCAATGTTTGTTACAATTCAGTGCAAAATGTTGAGGTATTACAATTCAGGGCAATTTGTATTACAATTCAGGTCAGATGTTACAATTTGGGTCGACTATTACAATTCAGGTCAGATGTTACAATTTGGGTCGATTATTACAATTCAGGGCGCTACATCCCAGGACCCGGAACCGAATCCGGACTTGCGGTCTATTCACCGGACCCGGACCCAATTCCCAGCAATATGATTGAGACAGTTGTGTTCATCGAAGTATGAATAACATATCTTGGGTCGGGTGAGCCAATCAGATTGCCGGGAATTGGGTCCGGGTCCGAGGAATAGACCGCAAGTCCGGGTCCGAGGAATAGACCGCAAGTCCGGCTCCGGGTCCTGGTCTGGGCCAGAGGAATAGATCTCACCGACGATTATGTAGTTATTAAGTTAGAACTTGGTTGTCATGATGCTCTGAATAGATGTATACAATGTTGTATTATATTGTGTAATGCGTGTAATAAATAAGCAACACAACGCCAGCATGAAATAGCTAGACATTATGGTACACATCACTTCAAGGCATACAATCGGTTTGTTGACATATTTCATGGTCAAAAGTAGTGTTTTTTTTAGCTAGCGATAACAAATACAAAACTACGAAAAAATATGAAATTATGTAAACCAATTGGACATGTGGGGAAATGTAGTTTGTGAACACAAATGAAATGTACATACTTTCAGGTAAAATGCGTTTGACCATGACATTTGTCAACAAACCGTAATTGTATGCCTTTAATACCCATTACCAATATATTTCATAGTAATACTAAAAATGCTTGCACGTCTATATTAATATAATAATATTTAATGAAAATAATACAACTGCAGTGTACGTTTCTACTCCACTAAAGAATACATTAATGTTGGTTTGGATGGGTTTTTTTTGTTATTACCAATCCATTGGTATCGTCATTTCTGCTTCTTTATGCCAATCTATTTCCAATTTAACGAAGGATTGTGTTTTGTTGATAAACCCGCTTATAAATTTCTCTAAAAATTTGATATTTAATCTACATGGATGCAATGTTACCTTCTGTAATGTCGCATGTTGTAGGACTGGGGGTGGTACACTACGACACTATATGGATAATCCGTTAACGCTCCTTAATGAAGCTGTAGAATCATGTACTAACAAATAGTTCACCATATGAAATTTATCCTAGCCATGACATTTCTATTAAAAGAGTACCTACGAATTATATATCATATTTAGCTTATCCAGTTCATTTCAACATCATGCTTATAATAGATTCGAACCTAAAATTAAGTTGGAACGGCGTGTACACGACTTTATCTCTTGTGGCATCCAAAACTGTGCATTCTATGTATTCAACACTATTTACGACAGTTTTATAGGCATGTGTTTAATGGAAAATTATGACGGATCCTATTTGATGGGATGAGTTACTATAACCAAACAAAACATGTCTGCAACGTTACATGAAAACGGATTTGCTTTCTATTATCGTACAATAGGTTCGTTGTGATTATTCCTAGATACTAGACCTATATCTGCAACACCAATGAGATGGTTTCGTTTCACTTACCACATCACAAAAGGTCAAACGTATCCTTTTCAACGTCAGTTTAATGTGTTACGATAAAAGCCGTTTACGTAGTATAACATAAGTCATGGCATGTTTATTTGTACTCGACACCCACGCCAACAGTTTTAATACTCGATGACACCAGTCGATAAATATCGCCATTCATAATTGCTCTCGATTTCGTTGGGTATGAATGACTTTCGATTTATGAATTGTCACATAACACGAGTCTTCATTGATTGGTGAAAATAGTGTGCAAATAGATACACATAATTACACCTATGACTAACGAACACAGAACGGGTGTGAAATCATATTCATGTGAGCAATGTTTACGAATGCCACTTTGGCAGGATAACGTCAAGAATGTTAACTGATGGTGTCAAGTATTGGCAGCGGATTAAATCGGGCCGACAAATCGGAAGGTGAAGTTATTACCTTAACACCGAGTCAGAAACTTAATGAACTCCGCCATTGCAGCAGCTTCTTGCACCTGGGACTTATTAACGCATTGTTTGTTATTGTTATTATTTAGAAGAAAGAAATATGAATGTGACATGCGATAACTACTAAAGACACGTAATATGATTGGATGTCATTTTAAGTATGAAAGACGTATATAAATAATTACTATTTCGTGGTATTTTAATGGAATTCATAGATGTGTGTGACAGAATGGTTAATGCATACAATTATTTGGAAATGTAGTATATATAAATGCTCTTATAAAAGTTTATAAATTGTCAGATGTAGCATACATAAACTACTGTTAAATTATAAATTGTCCGATGTAGCATACATAAACTACTGTTAAATTATAAATTGTCCGATGTAGCATACATAAACTATTGTTAAATTATAAATTGTCCGATGTAGTATACATACACTATTGTTAAATTATAAATTGTCCGATGTAGCACACATAAACTACTGTTAAATTATAAATTGTCCGATGTAGCATACATAAACTATTGTTAAATTATAAATTGTCCGATTTAGCACACATAAACTACTGTTAAATTATAAATTGTCCGATGTAGTATACATAAACTACTGTTAATTTATAAATTAAATATAATAAATTATAAATTTAAAATAAAGTAAAATGGAATAATATAATGTGAAATTACATCATAAAATAACTATATGTATGGCTTAATCATATGCAGTTTCGACAATTATTATTCCAAAATTCAATTAAACTCTTATTGATATTATGTATACTTATATGTATACTTATGTATACATGCATGTATTAAAGTCAGCAGAAGTTTCGTTTATTAATGACACCAAAAGCACCAATGTTCTACACACAAATGACGATTTGAAGTACATCTATGTACGTAAAATGTAATGTATTTGTTCGATGAATGTTTTTTTTAAATCCATGAAATAGTCTTTCGGCAGTTCCACTCACATCAACTATTGCAGGTCTGTACTGCTGCTGTGTGTTTGTTTCTTCATGTGGAATAGGTTGAACAGGTTGCGTCACATCGGAAGTCCAAGCTGCAGAAACCATCACAATGCTTGCTGCATTAAGACTGTATAGAATACAGTTTGACACACCAAGGAATCGGCCTATCATGACTGGTGGCTCGCAGACAGAAGCCATACAAGTTCCACCCGCTAACTCTCGTAACCGGTAATTAAGACTAATTAATGCCTTCAGGGAAATATCCCTAAAATCAACTGAAGCTGGAGGCATTTCTACAAATCTGTTCACGATTCTCCGACAACAAGTGGCTTTACCCCACCATTTCCAACGAGGACTTGGATTATTTATCCGCGGGTTTTAATTAGTTGTCAGGGCAGCTCTATGACTTCTCATCGTCTGCCAATAGTAGTGGCATTGGCATTTTTCTGACATTATCTCAGTCAGGTACACTTGTTTCTGTCATGTAGATTATTACACAACTTTGTAACACTAAAGTAACGTGGCCATGATCGTGTTTGTGACCAGGAGACTTTGTGACCTGATAATTGCTTTTGAAATACTATGTCAACGAGGATCTACTTATCAAAGTTCACAAATAATATTAGCTTTAAAATAAGCGCGAATATTTTCAAATTCATATGCTTAATTAACGTTCTTCATCACCTCAAACTATGGAATATATTGTGACGTATTATTATTACTTTCTAATTAAATGGTTGATGGATGATCTTACAAATATACCATCAATAATTCATTGAATGAAATCAAACAATAATGCATTGAATAATAATATAGTACAGGTTACCCTTCGTCTAATGTCAGTGCCTTAGTGTAATCGTATCACCGTCGTCTTGTTTGGCCTCAACATGACGCGACGTAAGCCACCCTCGCAATTCATCCATTGAACGCTGACGTGACGGGTCTGAAAACATCCCCCGGGCTACTTCACAACGGGAAACTAAATTATGATCATTATCCTATATTAAGGAGCAATAAACCACTGGAATATCATAATAGGACCTAACGACGGACACGGTTGATTGGAACAGAGTATCCTAGGTGATAAAGGTTATTTTTAGTTTGAAGACAGTAAATTTCCTGTAACTACTGAATAATAGAGACACTATAAGATTGGACAGACATGTGAAATGTATAAAAAAAACCATCGATAAAATCAAATCGTGTAGTAAGCTCATGGAAATGGCTATATTTCAGTCTGGCTATTGAGCGACAGGATATTTTAGAATTAAAATAATTGCTATTTCCTTTGAAATATTACGTTGAATCATCGGTAATAGGAAACTTATTTCGGATATCATATTTAGACTACAACCCATTTTAAAATTATTTTTTTTATTATGGTTATCATTGCTCAAAGTGGGTGTGGTCGTGAATATCATAGCTATGCATAAACCACGGTCTGCATTCCAAAATAGACTGTAGTTATTTGTTGGCATCGTATAATGTATATTTGTGTTTTCATGAGGAGTTTTAGAAAACAGATTATTTAGTTAACTGGCTCTGGCATTACCATCAGTGGTATTATCGTCATCATTATCATGATCAGTATCAGCACCACAACCACCACTACCATCACCACCACGACCACTACAACCACCGCAGCACCACCACCACCACCAATACCACTACTACTACGATCAGCAGTAACATCAATAACGACACCATCGTCATAATAATTATCATCACCATCATCATCATCGCCAATGGAACAACTTTTCAAATATCTACAAGTGGCTTCTAAAGGTGGCTTGGAACTAAGGTAATATATGTATCACATACATCTGCGAAGGGATCCCTGCGTGAAATCACTTTTAGCTCTGAGCATTTCGGTGTTGGGCAGAAGTTGGGTCGGCACTTCCACAGGAGCACCACTACTGTGACATCACCTAGCATCAGGATCATTCACGGCCGAGCTTCCCCAGCTGTAGGCCCCACAGACCTGATCAATACCGGTGGTGCCATTTGAAGAGGCGTTAACGCGTATCGGTCACCCAGGTATATAGCTCCGCGATCCTTCGACATCAAGTCTCTCAGGTGTATTACGTTGTGACCAGACTCCAACAGTGGCGTTGTGGGAAGGGCAGGACAGTCCATAAGTTCACGTTTCTACTCTTAACTTGGCTGTATCTACAAAAATAACACACAAGAAAGGTAAGCGATATGTAAAATTTTAAATATCAAAATGTAATAGTGAAACTAAGCATTAAAATAAGGTGGTTTCTTTAGGCATCAAGGTACAGATTGATCTGGACATGAGAAACTACCTTGAGGATAGTTTAGTCCCATGTTATAGTTGACGTATCATTTCTGGATCGAGAACGTTGGGAAATGTCAAGAATAAGAAAAGAAAACTGTTAATCATCGTGTGTTTAGACTGATACCAAATTAAATTAAGTGAAAGACAATATAGATCATAACCGTATTGCTGATTAAGATGTGCACAGGTTTGGGAATAGAGAGTTATTTAATTATCAAGATAAACACATGTTTGTTAAGAGATAAAGTAGTTGAATTATCATGCAGTTTAATGCCACTTTTCAAAAGACTTGCAATTGTTTTTCTAGCACAATTTGTGAGTGAGGGATGTGTTATAGTCTCGGTAGCTATACATATTATCAATATTTGGAATATGAATGCGATTCGTAAGTGAACATGTATCTAATACTTCTGTTCGGGTATAGTAATTATTCTGATGGCTAGTTTTACTTGGTGAAATAATTAGAAATTAAGTCAATGTGACCATGTGTAAAACGTGCTAATGCTGAGGTATGCATCCTTGACTGGACTTTCAAATGTTTTAGGATTAAGTGCATTTTTAATAAAAGTTCATCAGGGTATGCTAGTTTATTCAATATTTTTATCTGAAAGTAATTATAAATAACTATCTTCCTCCTGAATTAATTACATGCTATCAAATAAACGCTGAATATATATTCTTTTCGTGTATATCCTTCTAAAACCTGACGTGTTCCCTAGAAAAAACTTAATTTATCTTTTTGAACTTATTCAAATAGGAATAAACATAATATGTTTTTTTTCTCAGTTTTCTTATTAAGGATAACACTGTTCGTGAAGTAAATATCTTATTGTTATAAAAGCGATTGCCTACAGTTGTGCATTCCACAGCACGTTGGACGTTATTTACCCCAACCCTGCAGTCGAGTACTTAAAACAGTAATTGAAATTAATTAATGAAAAAAAACCTCGTATGTTAAAGCTATGCTTAAATCCTAACTCTTTAGTCTTTACATTGGGGCAGGGTTATGTCATGATATTTCATGTGGTTATCTTTACCACAAGATGCCACTTTTTAAACTTGTTGTCTGACAAAGAAAGTCATTTATAGTCTGTGTCCAGTAATTAAGCACCATACTATAGCATCCGTTCCAGTGAAGGCGACTCCAATTTTATGCCATCAACATTGGGTGAAAAAACATAGACGTGTAATTTCTTTCTCGGAATGATTTCCGACCCTGTTCGATGTGATCGGAAGCATTCTCTCGTCCACGTTCCTATTGGAGCATGCACAACACATTGGTCCGGGGTTTTTTTTGGTTAGTGATTGCATGCTGGTGAGACGGTGAAATCAAACAGCGGAAAGAGGGTCATTAATGATTAAATATGTCTCATTTTACGTCACGATTCCATGGCCTATACGACTACGAAAATAATATGTAACTTCGTGTGATGTAAAGTAGACTTTAGATAAGTGTTTAACAAAAATTATCGATGTCTACAGCTGTGTTTAATGTGACTCTTTAAAAGCTGTATCAGACTCACAATGAACTGCATACGCGGAAACGTTTCTATTTCCTTTGGTGTTTTTCACAATAATTGGTTTACAGAAATATCAAATTAAATTCAAAATAGACTGACAATCAAAAGAAGATAAAAATAGTTATGTTTGTAGAAATGATATTGTATCAATTTCAAAGCAAATAGAAATCAATCATATCAAATTAATGCGTTGACATTTTAGTCGTGATAACGTAATATGTTGCCCAATAGACTTCCGACAACTAATAAGTTGACAATACATACATAGATCTGCTTTTATGTGTGAGAGGACTGCGTACTTTTAAATAAGATATTGTAAATCAGGAAATTAATGCGAGAATGATATTAATGCGAAACATGGCTTATGCCCGCATTTAATTCCTACGCATTATGGAAATAATGAAAGGTAGGTCCGGGAAAAAACATGAATAGAGGCCTGGTCGATCGCATTTAATTGTTCTCGCATTTATGTCTAAAATCTAGAGGTCGCATTAAATTAGTGACGCATTAATTTCCTGATTTACAGTATACTAAATCCTAGAATAATACTAAATCCTAGCATAATATTAAATCCGATCATTATACTAAATCCTAGCATAATACTAAATCCTATCATAATACTAAATTAGATTGCATTATATTGAGGTAAACATAACTACGAGAAAGGCCGTTACGAGGACTTGTACGAGTACCACCTGTCTCACACCTATCTCACACCTATCTCACACCTGTCTCACACCTATACAGATGTCCGGCAGTACTATATACACATAATTATCACACACACCCCAATTTTTTTTATTAATTAATAAACCACACACACACACACACACACACACACACACACACACAGAGAGAGAGAGAGACATACGCTCACACACCACCTCCACCCCCCACCGCCAATCAACTCCAGGATAAACACTTCCGACTAGATACTACATTCATTAAGGCTATTGCCTTATCTACCTCCCACTGTCAAACTCACGTCCGCTTACAAACTGCACAACGCATATATACATGTAGTGAGGTATGAATAAAATCATACGGTTACGTAAACTTTACTTATGTTACAATTTAATTCACTTTTATTGAATACATCGCAAATGGTTTTGCAAACTAGTTCCATTAAGGATAATTAATGCTCACCAGTAATCTAACTTCGGTAAATATCAAATTAGTTCATACTCCCTTAAAAAAACCTTCAGATTTCCGGGCGGGTTATCGTAATGACTACCTTTTGCATAAATAATCCAATAGTCTAAAGTTCAATTTCCATTTCAAGCAGATATGGCTTTGACTATTCAGAAGTGGCAGTCGATTGGCCTTGGTCAATATTGTACCAAGAACTCAAAATCTGTCATTCATTCATAGCGAGCTGTCTAACGACGCAAATTAATAAGAGTTCGTGCGAGAAGTGCCCAATAAATATGGAGGACAAAAGTAATGTCCCATCGTCATCTAAGACATTATGTTGTATCGCCCTCTCTATATAGTTCACGTGTTGGAATAATACATATAGACTGATCATGTCTGGGCACATGGCAACGGTCATATCGGCAGTCTCTTGTATCATACCCGTGCTAATACAGATCTAATTCCTACAAATAGCTCGTTGATTCCTACAGGTCGATATTTGCTTCTAAGACTCGATACAAGGAATCGACCTGAATCGCAGTCGATAATGTACTTATCCATTACAGTGACAGTAGCATATTCTGCCTACTGAGACTCCTCGATTACTTTAAGTATTTGGTGCCAGGATTTACAGCCCAATATGGCCTCCGTTGAACTGCTAGCGACACCTAGTGTCAGAAATGTCAGGCGTGATCACGTGACCACTAGACCTACCGATTGAATACGATTTGGCCCCCAAACTGATTTAAACAGGATATCGCCTTCTGTAATGGTTATGCCGGGATATCATGTGCTGTTTATATTTAGTAATACTATTGTTGTATAATTATTACACTCAGAAAAATATTTTTTAAAAGCAGACTTCATTTACTGCTTGAATACTTATGAGTAAAAGTTGCGCACACTCGTATACAATAGCAACCTTATTAAAACTTATTTTACAAATGTGTAATGTATGGTTCCCTGCATTGTATTACAACGTGTTTCACAATTTGAAAACGTTCTTAAGAATAAACTAGATACAGCAAGTTACAGGTAAGATAACAAAAAACAAAAGTTGCCATGCCCACGGTGCTTCCCCTCTAGCGTCGATCGAAGCATGGCACCTTCGCCGCTTTGGAGGAATACAGAGACCGTTCATCGTGTGGAGACTGCTGCCATTCTTCTTGAAATCCGTCGATGCCGTATGTCGATGATTGGCACGCCTATAAATACCATCCCACGGGCGATCTGTACAGTTGTATGAGATATCCATAAGTCAGAGGGCAAACCTGAGTACAGCAAGACATGAACTTCGTCCATCTGCAGAGGGCAAACCTGAGCACAGCAAGACATGAACTTCGTCCATCTGCAGGTGCTCTGTGACAAGACTTGAACAACGAGCTCTGATATTATCGTCGTGGGCACAATTTATTGGCCGCAAACGGCCGACGAGAGATTATGTCACTATGTAGAGATCTGTGACTGGAGAAATGTGGGAATATTTAACCAAGAATAATAATAATAACAATATTAATAATAATGAAGTAGTGTCTATTGACCTGGGTATCCGTTCTCGAAGTTCTTAAATCCATTATAAGACCACAGCGCGGTAGTAAGTAATCGATTGCCATGTATAAACCCTACCATGTATAAACTATACCATGTATAAACCCTACCATGTATAAACTATACCATGTATAAACCATACCATGTATAAACCCTACCATGTATAAACCCTACCATATATAACAATAATAGACTACCGATAACTCTCGCGTGCATTCGTCAACTACTAAACTACCATTACATGAAGTCTAGAATAAACCTCGTAACTTGTACGACCAAAATCCATACCATTGCACTCATTCGTGTATGTCTAGTGTTCACCAAGATATACTCCGAAACCATTGGCAACATATCCTCCATTCTGGATTCAAACCCGAATTCAATAATCCACAACTGAATCTGAGTTGCTACATGTCTACTGATACGGCTGATGCTAAAGCTAACGTCTAACTACATGTCTATTGATATATGTCTGATGCTAAAGCTAGCGTATATCTACATGTCTACTGATACATGTCTGATGCTAAAGCGAACGTCTAGCTAAAGCTAACGTCTTGCTACATGTCTACTGATATATGTCTGATACTAAAGTTAACGTCTACCTATATGTCTATTGATATATGTCTGATGCTAAAGCTAGCGTATATCTACATGTCTACTGATATATGTCTAATGCTAAAGCTAACGTATATCTACATGTCTACTGATATATGTCTGATGCTAAAGCTAACGTCTAGCTACACGTAGACTACTGTCACCAAATATCGTTATCTTTCTTATTTAATACAAGTATCATTTAACAATCAAATGGGGTTGATACAATTAGTTATAATAGACATCTAGTGGGACATGGCGTTAAACAATCTGAGTGTGTGCATAATTCCTATGTTGTATAGTCACATTGATAATATTCATAATTCAACGGTCAAATATTTGTGAATAACCAGGTAATACTCTCGTTATCTAACGCACTAATCTAATCACGAAAAGTAGTTCCTGTAGAATTACAAAACCCGGTGGCTATTATTGAGTTATCGCCTGTTGAAATATGACATTCTGTGTACATCACCGGAACCTGTCACTTACCCAGGCTGGTGATGAAAGCCTAAGGCACCGACGGCGCTTTCTTACGATATGTTTGTTTTCTCTTCAATTCATTGGATGGAAATGAAAAGACTGGTCGGTCAGAGTTAAGCAGTGGAACCACCAAGGGGTATCTTTTTCAAACAAGGCAAACAGGGACACTGGGATGGTATTCTTTGCCAACTGATTCCGATTGATCGTTGAAATGGTCGACGAATCAGCACTATTTTTCCAGTGGTGTCTGGAAACTATCGAAGTCTTTGGAGATATGCGGCCACAATTGTCGCAGACCTTTAGAAACGTATAGTATCTGTGCCTTCAACCTGGTCAGGGTAGTTATTATTCCGAAAAAATATATTGATATCTAATATATAGTTATATCAGCATCCACAATACGTCGTTAACGCGTGTCTTTGCATAACGTTAACAGTTAACCGGCAGAAAATGTGCATAAATACACGTTCCCATTGATTCGCTGTAGCATGTTAATGCAGTTCTATTGGTCGATACAATTATCCTTTTGAAGATTATGTAAGCAAAATTTGGATAATGGATACAGTACGAATAACCAGCTAGTACGATAAGTTGCAAGGAATGCGAACCAAAACCATACCTGGAATTTACTCTCTTCGGATCATTCATCTTCTCAATAGTGCACATGAATGACGAATGGTTCCGGTTCGGTTGACTATGTTCATACTATTGACCGAACAATTAAGATAATAGCATTATCAGATATCACCTCTACCCCATATTATGTATTATTGTAGTATGGATTTAAATTTGAATCTGAATTTCTATAGTGTTTTTCAAGAAAACAAGTATTAATATACTACATAATAGATCATCCATTAGAAAATGTATCCAGTATCCCGTAAATAATAACGAAAGACAATCAAATTTAGTAATTATTTATAAATCATCTAATATATGACGTTGCAATCTTTCATCTGAAATGCACTCTAATGTTGTCTTTAAGCACTGTCGGGCGGTTTTCCGTAATGTGCATGTCCCCGGAGCAATGGCTTCACTATCAATGTACGTACGACAGCGTCTTTGACGCAGACACAACAATATACCACGATACAGAGTGGAGTCATGTTTGACCAGTGTCCAGTACAGACCAGCATTGGTCTCAGGCCCGAGCAGGTGCTGGATGAGATGAATGTGTCCAGCTTCTCAAGAGACAGCTACGAAGTTAGAATTATTTACCAGCAGGGTGAACTATCAGTCGGAGACTCTTGGACTTCAGTCACAGCAGTTGACGTTCTAACCAGGATGTTGCCTGACGACACGAGACACGTGCACATCAGCCCTGAGCAGGCGTGGAGATTCAGATATGGGGGAAGGGTTGTAGGACAGTGGCAGATGAATGAAAGTGATTATGGAGTTTTACGTCGCTGGTGGAATCTTTCACCCATTTGCAGATCTACGGACTTCGGAGTCAAAATGGTTCGAGTTCGAACCCGCTCCTAGGACCATTATGATAAGATGCCTGTACTTTCCCAGTGCAGTTATCGCCCTTAGTTCGTCAGTATCAGCATGTGTTCGTAGGTTTAGGGCAGCACTCAGCACTACTTATACTGCTGCTGCAGGCTTCCTCCTGCCGTAAAGGGACAAGTCGTGGTATGAGTATTATAATATTGAAATAGTCTTTAATCCAAAGACAATGGAATCACATAAATGTACGTACACATCAGACATGCCCTGTGACTTGTGTTGTATTACACTGTGCTGAAATTGTGGACGAAGTTAAATCACATTTAGCTGAATTGTCTGTTTAATCGTTTAATGTTATTTCCTTGTCGATCCGAATACATTAATCAGTCCAGAGAGGAGAGGTGCAATCAATAATAGCTGTACGGTTTCAATAGTAGCACTAACCTTCTGACTTATATGAAGTTATATAAATGGACTTGTCGTATTTCAAGACAGATAAACTACGGCTGTCTACATCCAGCTAACATACGTGATATTAATTATCAATATATTTCCTCAGACTAGAGGCTTCAGTGTCCGGCACCTTTAATAATAAGACTGTTCTTCCATATCCATAACCCTAACAGGGTGTTCCAAGTACGGTTCAGAAACACCAACTACCAGTATTTAATCTTGTCATATAAATCTGTACAGCTAACGAAATCCTTGCCATGTAAACTAAAGTCTTTAAAGTAAAGGCATTGCGACTTACAAAACCTCGTTGAATACGATTTCATTCTCAACTCAAAGTTTTGTTCACAACTCCCCGTACCAAAATTTGACCTTGAGCATGAAATCGTATTCAAAATGTTTCGCAATCTCGATGGCAGGAGTCAACCGATCAGATAATTCATCCTACTGACATCCTTGTTCAGAAAGAATGGTATACTTCCAACCTACTAATTCCTGTTTCAGTTACCTGAGAGATGAACTATGAACAGTACGCCCCGGGCCTATTTAGGATGTATTCTCAATATTTTCTACCAGACCACTAATATATAGAGGATATTTCATGTGTCTAGTGAAATAGCATGTTTCTCTCATCGAGTGACGTGGGAAAAGATATATTTTATTTTATCTCTTTTCCCATGTCACTCGATGAGAGATACATGCTATTTCACTAGACACATGAAATATCCTATTTATTATATACTTTTATT
>JAUTBT010035719.1:0-18071 GCA_032361225.1 Lepetodrilus schrolli
TCAGTATATTTCAATTCAAAGGATATTGGTTTCACGAAGGAATTTTCAAGTAGGTAAGGCGATGGCCATTTTCGATAAAATAAAATGTGGGGCATTAGTGGGTTATATTTATTTAATAAAATTCTTTTTTTTTCTTCTTTTTTTGGGGGATCTATTTTAATGATTATTTCTCTGTTAATGAACAGCAGGAACTCTGCTAATACCTGTGGCAATGCATGCTACCATCCTTTCTACCATCAATTCTAAGCATTGCCACATTTAACCTTCTTCCTGTAACAGACCTCCAGCAATGCCCTACAGCAGTGAGGATGAAGATAACCAAAGATTCGTAATTCTGGAAAGTCTCACCTTCTGAAGTGGTGGCTTCGCTAGCCTTCTGTTCTGGCTCCTCGTCCGACGATACTTTCTCCACGTCAATGAATGGACTGTCCGTACACACGGACGACACTTCGTCTAGAAATTACAGAAATAGGGACGAATGACTTTGACAGCAACAACAACAAAAAACTTTTTGGAGCACTAATCCTGATGACAACATATTAAAGCAACAGATTAAGAAATCTTAAATTTCTACTAGTCCTCATGATTTTTTATTTATTTTATTTTATTTTTGAAGTGGGGTTTACATCATGACTTACATCATGAGTTTTTTTGGTTGTTTTTGTTTGTTTTATTTTTCAAATTGGGGTTTAGCGCTGCTTTCAAAATACTTTCACTTATATTAACAACCGTAGCGCTAAATGTTGTGAGCACCAACTGGTACTGACAGAATAAGGAAGTTTTCATGATACTATAAGCACTGTACAGTTTAGCTTGGGCTAGAGAGGACTAGTGCTAATTTCACCCACTGCTGACCTGTGTCCATTTGCATGAGCAGTCCCTCTGCCTCCTTCCCCGTCTCACGAGTCAGGTTGTTGAGCAACGTCTCCGTCTGCATGAGGTCGTCTGGCGACCCCAGATCGTTCAGTGACCCCAGCTCGCGCTGATCCACCGAGAGCAAGGTTGAGCTTCCCGACAGCCGTGGTTCGGAGTTGGCCTCCCGCACCGGCCTCTGAAACTCCTCCTGCCGCGGAGATGTCTCATCAGCTGCAGCACCGCTCGGCAGAATGTCCACGGAGTACCTCTTGCTGAGCTGGCGCCTTGACGTCCTCAGCACCTGCTCACTGAGGCGCCGCACCAGTTTGGGCTCCCCGGGGTAGGAGGGTCGCACAGGAGCAGGGTCCCCGGGGTAAGGAGGGGGTGGTGGGATGTCGATGTGGAGGTTCTCTTGCTTGCAGCTGTCGCTATCGCCGCTGCTGTCCTTTTGCTGCGAGGCTTCTGACCTCCGACCTTGGGAACTGGGGTCGGAGGTCGTGGAGGAGGTCAACGGCCCTGCGGTGGAGCATGGGGGAAAAGGGGGTGGGGCTTGGAGGCGAGATTCTTCCAGCTGCTCGATCTGATTGGCCAGATTTATATGTCCCTTCGTACGAGCTACCGTAAGCGGTAGGTGTCCATCTTTGTTGCAGATGTTGAGCGGGCCTGCGTTGATGTGGTACATGGTGAGGGCGGCAACCAGGTTGCCACGTGCACACGCCCACATCTGAAAGTCAGAATGGGAGAACTGGTATACAGAGAAGCCCAAGGCTTGACATTAATGGCTGTCTGATTGCCCGGGACAACTGAAAACTCCATTCGGACAAGCAAATACTGTTAAAAGCTGGTCTTGTTGGACAACCAGATTTTCTGGCTGAGTTTAGTCGAAAATAACATTTCTTTGTGGTTTAGTAAATACCATCGCATGTTTTTACCAATTAGCGCCCTTGTTATAGACTACAGTAGGCAGTACTGTCAAAATGGCTGCCCCAGACAACAAATGAGACCTATTGCTAAATAACACAGACATTTAAATTGATCTTGGACAGGTGAAAGTGACACCCAGGTTGCCCTATTGGACAGCCCAGACAAAAAGTTAAAAGGACGTACACAGAGGTGATTTTACCTATGCCCGTTATTATTATTGCTCATATGTAATATCTAGAGCTACATGCATAAGAATCCTAGCTTTCAGGCATGAAATGCCATGCAAACCAATCGAAATAAATCCTTTTACCGGCTGATGGTAAACAATCCTATGTTTTGAAAATGGTGTCTGTCCACTATTTTAGTCATGTGGTTAGAAGAGTGCTGTGATTGGTTCATCGGTCAGATGGAAAATGAGCTGATTTATAGATAACATTTGGAAGGAAATCAATCCATGTATGTGGTGTAGGATCATCAGTTCTTTAGGATTATGCAATTGAATTTTGTGTTTGAGTCACTTAAACGTTGATCCCTCGAAATGCAATTTCACAGGAGACAATCCTAAAACCCAGTACATTATTTCATTAATCTCTCATATCCACTATGAGACCATTGTGCTCTCGTCAGTGCATGATCCCCATGTACAAGAGATCGCTATGAGAACACAATGGTCTTGTAGTAGTTAAGAGAGCTTTGTAAAATGATACCTCAATTCATTAAGCTCTCATATCCCTAGATACCATAACATTCTCTCTGTGGTGTGATCAGAGATAAGAGTGTCTTAGTGCATACGCAAGGTTCAGGAAATTGAAGGGTGGGGTTTAGAGCTACTTTCAATATTCTTTCACTTGTCTGTTTATGGCAGGAGGAAACCCGTAATATCCGTAGCACCGAACGTTGCAGTAAACCTGCAAGAACCAGTTGGTACTGACAGACCAAGGGCTTGTCAGTTTAGGGCAGGAGAAAACCCGCAACATCCTTAGCATTGAATGTTGCAGTAAACCTGCAAGCATCAGCTGATACTAACAGACCAAGGAAATGTTGTTACTACTATATGTCCTGGGCTCTCAAGTACAAAATGGCATAGCTCTAAGGTAACCATCTCCAAGCTTAGCAACAGTGTAGTCTATGGCTAAGGTTGGAGTGAAAGCTACCTTGGAGGTACACCGTTTCATACAGGAGAGGCGGGCAAGTTAGATTTTAATTTTAATTTTAATTTTTTTTTATAATTGTAAGTTTACAGCAGCTTTCAAGGCAAGTTAGATAACCTGGACAGAGATTCTGAGTCAAGTGATCTACCACAGGTGTTGTCTTACCATAGGTGTACATGCATGGTTGTCCACGCTGTGAGCATCCACTTCATATTCCAGAACCATGTTAGAGAGGTCAGACCTGTTGAAGAAGTGCATTGCAGAATAATAATCATTAATAATATTAATTAAAATATTAATAATAATTTAATAATAACAATAATAATAATACACATTTTTACCAAACCAATTCCAAGTTCAGTAAAGAAAACAGTTGTCAAATTGGTTCTCAACCATCAATTCACCAAAATAATTCATAAAAAGAATGTTTACCATTAATGGGCCAGTAATATTTTTGGGAGGATAGGGGGGGAGGAGACAGGAATATCAGGAATGCTGAGCAGTATGAGGGTGGCACACTGGGAATATGATGTGGGCGTGGGATGTAGGGGCCTGGGGGGTAAGGAGAGAGAACACGCTGGCAAAAAGATGACTGGGAAATATCAGGGTGACTGGGAATATATGATGGTGGGGTGGGGTGTGGGGGTGTGGGGTGTGGGGGGTGATATTGGGTGAAGACAGAACAGGCTGGCAATATACCCGGCAACAAGGACATCGTACCTCCAGCGCACCAGGGAGGTGATGAGCTCGGCGTACCCCAGGGCGGCGGCCAGATGGAGCAGGGTCATGCCGCCGGTGCCGGCCTTGGGGTACGTGTCCAGCTTGACCCATGGCCGCGCCGCCAGGTGGTCCACGTACCGCACCAGCCGATCCTCACAGTCCTCTTCCTCCCTGATCTCCGACGTCAGGTCGCACTGCAACACACAGACACATGTACGTCATCATTAACAACAACAGTCAGGTTCTGAAGTCAGGTTTTTATAGACTTTTATTTAATTGGGGGCTTAGATCAGCTTTCAAGATTCTTTCACTTACATCAAGGCTTGTCAGTTTAACATAGGGTTTTGAATATCTATTAAGATTTAGATAGAATATTCTAAATTGAACTGTAAAATGTGTAAATTTTAAGACTGTTATTGGAATATTTTTGTTTATTTAATATTAGCAAACAACTTTTGCAAAATTTGCAAAAACTCTGTTAGGCTGTAGCTTGGATCACATTGAAACACATAAAAAAAGGTTTGAAGATCTGTGGCGGCCATTTTGTACATTACCATGGCAAGATAAAAAATAATTTAAATCTTCAAAATGTATAGCAACATGGTTACAACATATAACATGACTAAATAATTAATTTTGAATAAAGACTTTTGTTGTATATTATTGCTGGGATCAATGTATTTGTTTGTTTTAACACTTACCGGTTTATCGATGTAAGCTGTGATATTTTCCACTGGTCCAAGTCTCTTTTCTAATTGTTCGAGTCTCTCGACAAGCAGTAATTTAATCTCAGAGGCTGCGAAAATAAAGACGGGCATTGTCATGGAAATAGGAAACCACAGGAATACAATGTAGCCTTAATTATCATTGCTTATTTAACCCTTTAAATGAGTGAGTGATTCTGGAGTTTAACGTCACTGCGGGAACCCTCTAACTGCCAGGACGAGCCAAACACACGTCCTTGAGACACAAACCATTATCCCTAATAAACATCCATCAAATGCCCTTGGATGAATATCTATACTAACATAATTAAAATACCAACTATAATCAGAGAGCTCTTCAGAGTTAAGATTGTGAAAGAAAGTAGTTGGGACATTACAATTACAGCAAATGTGTAGCATGTAACAATATCACACTATTAAATTAATTTGATTATTACCTGAGAAAAATATTGTATTTATGTGAAACTTAATATGTTTACATATTTTTGAAACATAATATTGTGAACAATTATTGCCATAGATGGTACAGCGATAGTTACACGTTATCGCTATGGCTACCTGTTAGAGTGTACTTACAATCCATGGAAAACCATTCATTGTGAATAGACAAAGATCCTTCTCTTTCTCTTGCTTTGAACTCAAAGACTTCGTTATTGGAGATAACGAAGGTGTTGCTGGCCACCTGCAGAGTGACTAACCCTGCCTCGTGAGCTGAAACAGATGCCAGCAATACTTTTTAAAGAATTCTTTATTGGCTGTATATAAGGCCACTGGCCAATACAGGGATTAGAGGTGTCCACTCGAAATTATATCATTATTCGGGCGAGTACGTTTTAACGTTAAGTTCCATCCCTGCCAAAATACAATAATACATTAATAATGCATCTAAATATGACAACTGCATGTGGACAGTACAAGTCATTATGAATCAATTTCACGAAGGTAATTTCTTGTCCACCTACAATATTACAGTGAGTGAGTGATTATGGAGTTTAACGTTGCTGTGTGAATCTTTCACCCATTTGTGACAACTACAATTCTACATGTATATTTACAATATCTGAATTATTTAATGTTTGCAAAAGATAGAAATACATTAAATCTATCCTAATCAATAACAATTTTTACTATTCATCTAGAATATTGATTTTGTGGCATGTTTTACATTAGCAGTCAAAATATGATATCTTAAAGAAAATGCATAGTGCATAGATAATTGCATTACATTTAGTAATTTAGTATTAGTTTTGTTATCAGATGACATAAGGGTAGCAAAGGCATGGGGAGATTGTTGGATAATAATATTAGACAGTAAATACAAAGTTCTAACAGTATACAGGACAGATTTTAAAATGTACATAATAAACATTTGTGAATTGTAAATATTTAATCATGTAAATTTACAAATCTAATGATGAATAGCGCCAAATTTGTACTTGTGCACGACTACACTGGGGGTCGGAGTGATCTGCGCTAAATGAACTGAAAACTGCCAATGGCCCTAATGTAGCGTATACAACGTCAACCTTCGAAACATGACGCAGCGTTCCGAGCATGGAGAGGTTTATGCAACATACTACAAAACACATTACAATGAGCAATATATTTGGCTTAGGGGCTATCTCCGCTGCTGCTACTTTTGCCACTGTGGTGGCAGGGTTGGAGATGCCACTGCGGTGGCTGAGGGATATAACGGGAATGGGTATGGGTCATAATGGGGTTGGAGATACCACTGCGGTGGCTAGGGGTTGGGCCACACTGGTGGCCGGAACTAAATTGCTAATGCCATAGTAGTGGCTGAGGGCCATAACGGGCATTGGTATAGGACATAATGGGAATGGGGTGCCTGCGATGGTGGCGAAGAGATTGGGCCACTGTGGTGACCAGCCAACGATGGTGGTATAAAGGATTGGGCACACCGCAGCGGCCAGGAATTAATGTGATAATATAAATAAACTTGGGGGGAAAAAACATAAAAACCCTCCTAGCCTATATGGCTGAAAGAGGGATTGTGATGCCCAATCGGAGTTGCGAAGAGCAACGGAGAGCCCCATTAATTATAATTAGTTTAACTAAACTATACGTTAACTAGACTGAATTGTTATTCAGCAATCTATGAAGTTTGTAACATTACCTGCCAGACTATAGATACTCTTTGTATGTGTTAGCATTGTTGACTGGCATAAACTGGTTCTATTTGCATGACCGTATGAATACATCCATAAGCTTACAAGTTGGAGTAGGAAAACAACAACATGAAATTCAATTAATTAACTAAATAATTTATTCCATGAGATAATTCAATTGAAGACAGTCATTTTGGAATGATGGTGTATTTTCTTCAATAACAAGCTAATGTAGAATCCAAATAAAATTAATTGCAGTCAGTCAGTTAGGAATCATACTTCCTTCAATGACAGTGTTTAGGTGAAATCAAACAGGACGTGGCATGGTATTACCCGCCTTCAGAACCATTGCTTTGTTTAATACATAAATGTCATATAAAACTATCAAGGTCAGATTTCCTCTACAATAGATACAACAAACAGTGAGCATATGATTTTAAAATAAATACAACAAACAGTGAGCATATCATTTAAAAATAAATACTTCAAATTACAGTGACTACATACAAGATAGATCTATTAATGTGAAGGGGGGGGGGGGGTGTAAGTAAAAGGAATATCCACGGAGGGGTCTAGTGGGGCAAATAGCATCTTAAAACAGGGGCTTAGAGGAAGAGGAGGTACCAGGATGGCGTCACACACACACACACACACACACACACGCACACGCACACGCACACACACACACACACACACAGAACAATTTGTTTTCTAGATCACTCCTCCTAAGCATGCTTAAACACTATGATGCATCGATGCATCCAGGGAAATGATTATCTCAGCCTTCACAATTATCCAGGTATTATTAACATAGTAATTCTAAATTTACACAGTATTTCAATCATCTTACCACCATCCTGGTTTCAAAGGGACTTCATTGTGTGAGTGTTTGTACATTGTCTGCATTATTTATCAAACCCTTTATGCTTTGAACAAGAACCAGTCAAGATACTACTTTTTCTCCTCTGAGAATTCAGAATTGGAAGGAAGAGACCATTTGCACAGAATTCTCAGACAGAATTTGATAATCAGAAAAAGCATTATCTGTGGAGCGTTGTTTTGGAATAATGCAAATCTAGACCTTCCTCTTCATCGAGAAATTCTGACAGATTTTTCGTCTAATTCAACACATGTACTACTGTTGGTAATTACTTGTACAGTCTTCTCTCAATATACGACATTATGTAAGTATTTATTTTACTATTTATAATTACTTGTCCAGGCCTCTGAAAAATAAGTAAGTGACCTACCTTCCTCAGCTAACAAATATTCAATAATAATATTTTTTGATAGTTTTGCATTTTTAATGATGAGAAAACAATACAAAAATAAAATAAAATATTAAAATATTGAAAACGAGTGAAGATGTAGCTTGTTGCCGAATAAACTTGTGACAAATCAAATGTATACATTCAGGTAAATACGTTTGACCATGAAATATGTCAACAAATCATGATTGTATACTTTTATAGCATCATTTCATACGGTACATAACCAGAATCTACGTAGAGGAAATTACACAATGTATTATTTAATATCACTGAAGCTTGTGCATAAAGTTATTACACTAGGGACATAAAGTTGATATTAAATAGAACGTTGTGTAATATCCTATTTATTGCCCCAGATGTATTTTATGTAGATTCAATCGAAAACAATGTTTCACTGATAGCAACGAATCAGGTTTACTACCGTGCAAAAGACTACACGACAATCAAACATAGTTCCGGTAAAATGTCTTAATTAACCTGATTATAGACTTCTATGAACACTATTTCTTATAACAATTTCTTATAAAAAAAAAAAATTTGCCTAAGTACTGCTATCAATTATTATTCAATAAATATTATCAGTCTGTCAGTGCACTATCAGTTATTATTTGATAAATATTATCAGTCTGTCAGTGCAGGTGGTAAGGCATCAGCTGGCCATAGTATTTTACTTATTATGTCGGAGAAGGAACTAATTTGTTTGGAATGCAATTGAATTTGTATTGTTTTGTAGCCATTATCAAGCAGACAATATTATTTTGGGGGGTTTCCAAATATATCCGATAAATCTAGGCCTTCTTGATATAAATTTACCATTCATTTTATTTATCATATATAATTTCGGTGAGCTTCATGTTCTTAACTGATCACATCATAATACATTTAAGGTAACAATTCTTTTGTTGTTCTATGTATTTAAACTAATAGCTTCCGGGTTTTATCAATCATGTACTGCCAAGAGTAGTTCTGGCTTTTCAACCAATGGAAACATTAACAACGTATGGTTTTCATTCGTCACAGTTTTTAAACAACATGCTGGGGTAATAATGGGGTTTAGGTCCGTTTTCATTAAAGCATACAGTAAAACACACTCGGCTCTGATAAAACAACATAAGATGGATTAAATGAGCCTGACAATACATATCCACACACTGTTGAGACTGTCTCACTATGGGGACAGGGGATTTAAATTTGGCCCTGAACAAGAATTAGAAAGTTAGTATTCCTGGGCGATTTGACAGCATGTCCACCTACAGCACTAGTGCCAAATTCAAATTCCATTAATGTCTCAAACCAAATTGAAAACACACGCATATCCAATGTTTTACAAGACACACAAAACACTTCCAACATCCCAATAACCATAGATTCATATCAAACATATCTAATCATAGCTTCGTGGGTGCACTTTCTATTTCACTTAATACACACACACACACACACACACACACACACACACACACACACACTTGGAATAGTATATTGTTTCATACCAGAGAAGATTTAGCCATTGAAATTGCAAGTATTTTTAATTCTGCAACAATATGGAAGGATCCATGAATTTGTGCAAATATTTTCTTCAAACAGCAGTTGTTGCACCAAACTCCTGTCCAAGAAACTGCTTGCAGGTGCTTGACTGGGGATTTCTATTCACTTCATTGCTCCCATGTTGCATCAGTGGCTTGGCATCCACACAATGTTCAGATGTCACCATCTGATGTCTATTTAGGAAATGAATACATAAGACATTCCTAACATCCTTTCTAAATCTGGTGCAAGTTGCTGTGTAGATGAAGATCTTTACACTGAGGAAGAGGTAAAACAATACGTCCCACAGAGAATTGAGCAGTGTCATTACAGCATACACGTGGGACTCCATGGAGCACGGAATCACAATAACTTCCTGCGCAAAAAGGTAATTGACCACGACCAAGAGAATCTTCATGGTGATGACTGTAATGTACAACAGTGTGATTATCGTGAAAGTGATCTTCAGCTGTTGGAGGGATTTTACATCCATAAAGTACTTCTCAAGGTTCAACTTACTCCTGGGAGTTGACCTGAAAAACGATGAAATTGTGATGAAGAAGCAAGTCGTGACCAACAGCAATGGGACAACGTGACCGATGGCGAGGTTCATGAATGGCCAGACTGTGTCCCGGAAGTACTCCGACGACTCTTCCACATAGACGCAAACAGAGACCACTTTGTCTGGAGACTCGGCATAGTTGATGATCCCGTATGTCCAAAAGTAGTGCATATTGACGCATACCAGCAACACGGTCATCAGAAACAAGACGGCCTTGGCTCGCTCCTGTGTGCACATCCTGTACATCTTGCACGGGAACCTGCAAGCAACTGACAGCTCCACAGATGCGGCTACAACAATCCATGGACTGAAGTGTAGAAAGAACTGGTACACAAATGGGTATACCTTGCAGATGGCACCCGATGTGTCACTGATCCAAATGCTAAGGTTGATGTCAGTGATGACAGTAAACCACTTATTGCCACAATCCACAAACAGGACGAGGAGGTCCACCATTGCCAGAATGGTCAGATACAGACATGTTGACCACACGTTGACACTGAGACGATGGAGGTAGCGGATTGAGATCAGGTTTCCAACGGTGCCGACCAAGAGGATTATTGGAAATACGTAGCGCTGGATGAGGTTGCTGACCTTGATCTCTGATTGCTTCAAAAGGTCATCCTGGCAGTGACTCTGATACATGGGGTCATAGTGGCTGGGCATTCCTGTGTTATTGGTGCCTGAAACAGGAATGTTTAAGATTGAATATTGAGTATTCTTTGCCTGAGAAACAAATACTCTTGGTAATCTTTGTCCTAACAGTGAACCAAAAGAAAAATATGTCATGTCAGCATAATTAGGCAGCCATACAAAGTTGAAGACATGGTACTGGTTGGCAGTACTTTAAGAAAATGTAATTTTACTAATAAAATTTATTAGGAACACGACTAATATTACTTCAATAGATGGTAACTAAATTGTGGTATCTTGATGAAAAGCCCATTGTAATTTTCTAAATGCCAAGCTATTTCTTGTAAGCTACCGATAAATATTGTCAGTCTTGATAATTCATTGATAATTCAACCTGTTGGCTTTGATGGGCTACAAACTGTAATTGAGTGGGCTGCATTGTAGACGCCAATATGATACTTTCTGAGCAAATGACTGAAGCTCTTCGCAAGTCCATGTTGATTAGCTGGTACTTGTGTAGTTACTACATACGACACAAATGACTGAAGCTCTTCGCAAGTCCAGAGGATAAATTGAAGAAGCCTTTCATGGCAGGAACCTGCACCGATGTCATTATCAGAGGAAATCCATCGCACACCATCATGTCAAAATGTCATTGTCTGCTTTCAATAGGAAATAAACAACTGAATATTTACTTTGCCTATTTGTACACATATTTTCAAGACCTAAATCGCTTTTGCAGGTTGTTGTTTTCAAGGATGCCTGGTTTAATTATAACAATGTTTAAACCCTATCTAGGTGTAAACCATTAATTTAGGACAAATTGCTGTCTTGCCATCACATGCAGTGGAGTTCTGAGAGGCAGCATTGTGCAGCATAGTATTCAAAATAAAGACACTCACTGATCATTGCTATGCATTGACTATTTTATTATACTTATGTACTTATGCATAATCTATAAGCAAAAGTCATTCCGATAGATGAATTATTGCAATACAAAAAGCCTCAACTGAGGGGTGGTTACCATGGTTACTACATACAACCCCCTGCCAACTGGATCTTTGTAGGCATTCAATGACTTACAGTACATCAGTAGTAGACTGAGTGAAGATGGACAAAGCTAGGATCACAGAGAAGCGTAATACTACCATTGGGAACTATCATTATCACCTCCAAATAAGACCCAGTGGGGATGTAGACCTTGCCATAGGCCCCATTAAATGCTGTGCTACCATGTCCATGTGTCCACACCTGGGACCGTAATGGGCAGCGATGGCAAACCATATCTTATCAAAGTCAGTCTCACCTGTACTAGTCTAGTCTAATCTATTGCCTGTCGTGTACTGAATGCTACATGTAATAATTTGGACAAACTATGATTGCTTTCAGTACCAGATTAGCGAACCATTGACACAACATTCTGTATAATAAGAGCTTCAGAGGACCACGTGTTTCTCCACATTTCAACTATTGTAAAACACATATTTCGCGGATGCACATTTTGCACAAATGCTAAAATTGACATATTCGCAGGAATTAAATTACACACATTTTGGGAAAATATATTCATTCACGTAACAAAAGTACTACTATAACGTGCTCACCGGCGATTACGAACACAGCTAGTTGTAAAGACAATAGGATAAAGGCAAGTAATTAGCGATGACTAGGGCAATAGGATTAAACCAGGTAATTGGCGATAAATAGAGCAGGACTTAGCATAGTGATCAGTACTAGTATTGGCTTCCTATTGTCACGTTTAACAAGATTAGGTGAGAAGAAATTACTGGGATTCGTCGACGGGAAATCCGTTCTCAAGCTAAATACTTGGTTCTGTGATAGATAAACAGTGAAATATGACGTTATTAGATCGCCTACTTTACTGTGCGTATATACGGCACCAGTATTATATCCAGGCATATTCATTTCATCACGCTTCAGTCAATGAGCAAACATATTTCGCACGGACTATAAAAAGTAGATCATGAATACTTAATTAAGCTTAAGATCATGAAAACTTAATTAAGCTTAAGATAATGAAAACTTAATTAAGCTTAATATTGCAGAGAGACTCTGGATCCACAGACTTAATACTATTTGTGGTCTCAATGAAAATAATCCAGATAATCCCTAAGTTATAATGTCTTCATGAATTATTATTTTAATTGGGATTTAGATCCGCTGTCAAGATTCTTTCACTTCCATCACGGCTTGTCAGTTTAGGGCAGGAGGTAAGACCAAGAAGACCAAGAATGATGACTGCATTTCCACTCTACAGACAGCGATCCTATCAATATCATGTCAGAAAGGTAACTTTCACTAACATTGATGCTGGGCCCTCGGGGCAGGATTTGAACCTGGAACCTTTGGCTCCGAAGTCAAATGTTCTACCACTGTGCTATCACCCGCCCCTTTTGTCTTCATGATCAATTATTCTTATTCATTTGCACTCAGTTAATGGAAACATGTACCTAGAAATTTACCCAATGGACGGTAACCAATTTGGTTTGTCCAGTGTAATTGCATTAATAGCATAATCCCTTAATTTCACTTCATATATCAAAGCATATTACTATTCAAGGTTTTGGACACTAATTGGCGACCATTTACCCTTTGTTTCCCTATGAAATGACCAGTTGAATGCAATTTGTAATTGTTAGCTGGTGTCTAAGTTATTGTCTTTGTGTGTGTTTCATGGTACCTACATTATTATTTCTTTTTATATCATAATAGTTTTATTGTTTTTATATACTGAGCAAAAAAAGTTTAGCAACTTTGGTGTATTTAGACATCACAATTATCCGGCCAGTGAAGACCACACATAATGGGAATCAGTGTATTTAGACCACACATAATGGGAATCAGTGTATTTAGACTACACGTAATGGGAATCAGTGTCAGTGTATTTCGACCACACATAATGGGAATCAGTTTATTTAGACCACACATAATGGGAATCGGTGTATTTAGACGTCACAATTATCTGGCAATTCTCTGGTTTGAATCCAACTTTACAGTATTACAGCAGTGCCTGATAAATGGATACATGGATAAATGGATAAATGGATACAGGAATGTGGATGTCATTGTTTACCAGTTGCCTAAATCAAGCAACTAATCAAAAGATTTAAATCTAAATACTAAACATAGTACTTTTATGAGAATAAGGCATTTAGCAAGCACAATGTTAGGATGCCATGACATGCAACATGTTTGAAATGAAAGTAATATATTGTAATACCTTGACTATTGATCATACTCACCAGTGGCACCCAGATATAGATCATACATGGTGTAATACCTTGACTATTGATCATACTCACCAGTGGCGCCCAGATATAAATCATACATGGTGTAATACCTTGACTATTGATCGTACTCACCAGTGGCGCCCAGATATAAATCATACATGGTGTAATACCTTGACTATTGATCGTACTCACCAGTGGCACCCAGATATAGATCATACATGGTGTAATACCTTGACTATTGATCGTACTCACCAGTGGCGCCCAGATATAAATCATACATGGTAGTTACTGCAGGTTGTCCTCCAATTTGTAAATATGTTCTGTCCTGGTGAATGTGGTCATTGATACTTCTACAATTCCAACAGAATACATCTGACTGTGCAAGCCTTTCCTCTCTCCTCCAAATCATTAAAGTCTTTTCATCAACTGAGCTGTAGCAAAACTAAATAACTGAGATAACTCCTGGTGGAGTTGAGTAACTATGACATCCTACTACATGATGGTTTGAAGGTCTCGGGAGAGGTGGTGAAGTGGATGTGTACTGATGAGGCTTGATCCAGAATCACTGAGCTGCCCCTCATCCTCCCCAGCAGACAACACAGATGTAGCTTATCATCACACAGTACTTTCACTGCAGAGTAATGTATCCAAGTTGTGTGTGTATATCACAGGCAGTGGGTCACACTGAAGGGTTTTAATGATAACTACCACTCCCACTGGGACGGATATGGCAACTACCAGGGTTTTACATTACCATGGATACAATACATGATTACCAAGTGTCCTGATGCCTGGAGAATGTTGTTATTGCTTTTATTATTAGAAGGTCGTTGTTTTTGTTTTATTTAAGTCAACAATTTTATCTAGCACCACATATACTGGAAAAAAAAGAGGGAAACATTGTTTTGTAGTAAATAGCATTTTTACAGTGTGTTATCTTTGCCTTCTGTGAAATTGTTTACTGATTGGTTCACGTGATCTTGATAGTATATCTTGTGTATCCCACTCTTACAAACAAGAGTAATACATTTCTCAGCGGGTGTATAAAAACCCATATACCTACCCTCTATGTGTCCATACAGTGTCACGTGTCGCATTATTTTTTATGAAAGTTGCCCCATCTCCTAGTCACGTTTGCATGTTCAACTATCGTGATCATGTTAACCATACATGAGTACTGATATGCATTTTCAATAAGTATTTTAATTATTTCACAATCAAATTGAAACATGTCAGCAAGATATATTTGTTGTAGCAGTGTCAATCGGGGCATATGCACTTTTCTATATACGATACTTAGCAACAATAAACACTGGGTAATTCATCCATTAGCCCCATCTCCAGTCACCTATATCCAGACCCGTGGTCTTCCCTCCAGGCCAATCTGTAGTAATTCTGATAGTAATTTCCATAAGTGTCAAGTTGTTAACTAATGTCTTGTCTTGCTGATTACTTCTGTAATCTGCCATGCTTTTACTGTGAGGTGACATCACAATATGTAAGAAAACAGAGTTATTTTAGATGAGACCGTGACACAGGAACATATCTTGTAAAGCTGAGAACTAGGATGGAGTCGCGTAACTAAGTTCGGCCACAGCCCCTAGGGAAGGTTAGAATTCAATTCTAGTCCATGCTGAGTTGTCACGTGATTGCTAGCTGGGCTGTCACGTGATTGCTAGCTGGGCCGTCGATTGCTAGCTGGGCCGTCACGTGATTGCTAGCTGGGCCGTCACGTGATTGCTAGCTGGGCTGTCACATGATTGCTAGCTGGGCTGTCACGTGATTGCTAGCTGGGCTGTCACATGATTGCTAGCTGGGCTGTCACGTGATTGCTAGCTGGGTAATAGCGTGCAATGAGACAACCTGTGCACTGGCAGCTCAAGCAATTGTTTTTTTCACCTCTTGAACCAGCGAACAGATTATATACATGTTAATGACATCCCACGAGGCAATGTCACATGATGACTTGTGCAATCATTTGATGAATAAAACTAGGGAGGTACATTTGTGTTGACAGTCAGCAGTGATGAGTCCGTACCATTCACTCAATTTTAAATATCCTTGCATAAGTGTGAGATTGTCCCAGATGTTTGTAGACCTTGTTTAATAGAGTTAAAGTGGCATCTAATGTATCATGTAATCATGAAGACCTCTGTATCCACTTACCAATAGCCTGGTAGACACTGACATGGGTACATGCCACATACCAATAGCCTGGTAGACACTGACATGGTTACATGATACATACCAATAGCCTGGTAGACACTGACATGGGTACATGCCACATACCTATAGCCTGGTAGACACTGACATGGGTACATGCCACATACCAATAGCCTGGTAGACATTGACATGGGTACATGCCACATACAAATAGCCTGGTAGACACTGACATGGGTACATGCCACATACCTATAGCCTGGTAGACACTGACATGGGTACATGACACATACCAATAGCCTGGTAGACACTGACATGGGTACATGCCACATACCAATAGCCTGGTAGACACTGACAAGGGTACATGACACATACCAATAACCAGGTAGACACTGACATGGGTACATGACACATACCAATAGCCTGGTAGACACTGACATGGGTACATGACACATACCAATAGCCTGGTAGACACTGACATGGGTACATGATACATACCGATAGCCTGGTAGACACTGACATGGGTACATGCCGCATACCAATAGCCTGGTAGACACTGACATGGTTACATGATACATACCAATAGCCTGGTAGACACCGACATGGGTACATGACACATACCAATAGCCTGGTAGACACCGACATGGGTACATGATACATACCATTAGCCTGGTAGACACTGATATGGGTAAATGACACATACTATTCGGTAAGATAAACATGCCTGACACCCATTGGTGTTGTAAACTTAACCCTCTCCCTGCTGGATTAGGCACAGACAAAGCAGACAAAGCAGACAAAGCTCTTAAGGGCATCTCTGGTTGCCTCCAGCATGGAGAGAGTTAAATGGAAAAGAGTAGACATGTAGTCAATGTAGTTTACATGTAATCTATCATTCGGATCAACGTTGCAACAAATGCAAATTCATATCAGGTCTGTGCAAAACGCCAGTGGAGCTTTGAACATGAACTTTGGACCTCATCCATCCTGACTGATTCAGACATTCGCTAATTCGAATCATGGCTGATTATTTCATTCTCCGATACGACCTTGGCTTACATTAATGACTGATTCTAGCAGTCTGCTTTATTCAGCATGCTGCATTTATAGTCATTGTGATATGTTAATGGAAATAATGTGTTTTTCTTTTAAATGTTTTGTAGATAATGTTCTAATCATGTTAATGTTTTTGAATATGTTTGTTTCGCTATATCAAGACAGTACACACATTATGACCTAGTTGTTCGTTTTACTGCTGACTTAATAATAAGAACACTAATTGTTAATATCACTATTGTATTTGCTATCCTGTGAAATTTACCAACAGAAACTGAAAATATTGAAGTATTTATACATCATCAGATATTTTGAAAATGGTTATTTTATCACCCAGACTGGCTCCCACAGGAGATAGCATCAGTAGGACAACACTGTTATTCTATTGTAGATAGCATTTTATACAACTTCACCGATTGGTCGAGAATTACAAATTTGCATAGTTATTCTACAGCTGACAAATTGGTTACCAGTGTAATTTCCAGGGCATACAGGCTGAAATTTCTCATTAACTGGTATACGAGAAATGTCAGCTTTTAAAATACCATACACCCCACTTTTAACCAATAATACCTGCAAGGTTCTATTAGAATGTGAAAGGTATGCTTAATTATCTAATTGGTATTAAAAATGCTTTGCTTTGTGTACAAGATATAATAGAATAGGTTTTTGAGCTATTTTTAGATGATTCAAATTCCTAGACACGTTATGTGAGTCATAGAAAAGATTAGGAAAAAATATCATAAAGGCATGAATGAGAACTAATCAATATCCTCATGGGACATTAGTCCACCAGCAGTACTTATTGTATAGGATATTCCCCATTGAAATGACAAAACCAATATCTGGCTGACATTGGTCAGTCACCGGGAAATACTGAATAGAAATTAATTATTATATATAGAAGTATCCTCTTCTTAAAGCGAAAGATTTTGTGCTGACAAATTTGTAGTGGTAGGTTGACCCCAGTTGCCTCCCCTTCCCCCCTCTATGTGGAACATATAGAAATGCCTATAATACCCCAACATTTAAATACCATTTGGCTTAAAATCAAAAATAACAATTTAGACATGGCTATCAAAATTCCACCTTTTAGATCACTTCCAAATT
>JAUTBT010035730.1:0-36919 GCA_032361225.1 Lepetodrilus schrolli
TCTCTCTCTCTCTCTCTCTCTCTCTCTCTCTCTCTCTCTCTCTCTTTATAGCTGACATTTATTAGAGAGGTATTGTAGCTAGGATCTTAATACTATACATTTTTTTTTATATAAACGTTGAAGATATAATAAGTCGTGATATTCACCTAGTTATTATATTATAAAATACTTAATTTTATTTGATAAATGTCAACCGGTTCTAATGCTAAGTATGACTATGACCCAGTTTTGACTCTTTACACTGACAGACATGCGGGTTGTGGTAATTGTGGCAATTTGAATTTATTATCAATTTTTCAATTAGTTAAAAATGTTTCCAATAGCAGATGTATTTCATATACTTAAAATACAATTAACTCTCACGAGCGTTATTATTTTCTTCTTATTTTTTCCCCCCAAAGTGTGATTGATGACGTTATTTGTAATTACTAACACATTATTTGAGTTGAGTAGTGATCAGTTTAGAACAGTTTTCTATTATTAACTTAATGTCTCTAGAGTACATATGATAGTTGCCTCCAATATATCATATTAGCGAATTTCATTATTTGTAAATAGATCATACATGTAATTATATGTATGTGAAACGTTACCTTTAGAGTTATTAAGCTATTGTTTAATGCCACGTCCAGTATTACTTCAACAATCATGGCGAATCTATGTATGACTACTGGCAGTACACAATTATAATTATTTTTTATTTCAATTATTTTAAATTCTTGATTATATCATGATAAGTTACGATTAAATACACGTGACACGGCATCATGTGCAAGTTATCTTTATTGAATGATAGGCAATAATGCGTAACATGATCACACGAATAACTCGACGGTAAAACGGCACCTCGTTGTTACTGTGATTTCTCAACCCTCGATGGAGCCATACCTCTGAGAGGATTGGAGTTCCGTGAATAACGGTACAAATCTACTAATTATCATCTAAGTCGTTGTCCTGGTTTACGGTAGGTGTTGACATAGCCTTGGATGTTGCACGCAGGAACCAATTATATAGTAATTACTATTGCTCCTGGCGAGGAAATGCCTGAAGACAATGCCCTATATAATCCCGACTATGAATTATGAACCATCCTATTGAAGTTCATCTGATAGTGTTCCTTATCACTAAACAACGTAATGGGGTATGCGTCGTCCTCCGTTTATACCTCAATTAAAGTACAAGATAAACAAGCAATGCAGTATTGAGTGCATAGCAATTAACGCTGCACAGCCATTTGTGAAAATAGGTCATTTATCTGTATTATCATAAAATATGACGTGACTACTTACATGTATTTTCTTTGACAAGGCTGTCTTTGTATCTGTAATAAAACAAATACTGGCAAATTGTTTTTGAACCATCTATCTCGTCTCATTTGCCTTAATATAACTGTCGTATTTGTCAAATATGATTTCCACGCCGTCGCCACGGTTCCATTTAAAGTTACTATACTTGTTCATATATCTGCCATACACGTGGATTGTTAGCTCGAGATTCCTCTAGCCTTTCCTGCCGACCATAAGCTATTGTTTATATAGATATGGTCAGGGGAAGACCATGCCCATATGAAATGTAACTTATGGTCGGCAGGGAAGAATAGAGGAATCTGGAGTTAGTGGATTGTACGTAGTCTAAAGTCTAGCGAATATTTGTTTTTAATCCTTTACACCGTGCCTAAGGAATACATACTGTTCACTAACTTGTAAAGGGCGAGTGGTAGCGCAGTGGTAGAACGTTGGACTTCGGAGTCAAAGGTTCCAGGTTCAAATACCACCCAAGGGACCCGCCATCAATGTTCGCGAAAGTTACCCTTCTGACGCGATATTGATAGGATGTAATGTTTGTAGAGTGGCAGTGCAGTTATCATCCATGGTCTTGTCAGTACCAGCCGGTGCTCGCAGGCTTACTGCAACATTCAGCGCTACGGATGTTGCGGATTTCCTCCTGCCCTAAACTGACAAGTCGCGATATAAGTGAACGAATCTTGAAAGCGGCTCTAAACCCCAACTAAAAAAACAAACAAACAAACAATTTATTTTTGTAAAAATACATGCATCCATGCATTCTCTGCCCCATAGGGTGATCCAATCATGTTGTTCATTCCACAGTTGAATGACATTACTGAAATTCTACGATCATTTACTAGAAGATGACATACATGTAACAATGCTGTATTCTAATATATTGCTTTATGCCCTTTATGTAAGTATGTGCGATTTTCTTTAAGAAAAACCTTCTGTTCTGTTCTATCTCAAGGAATACCAATGGCACAGGAATGCACTTATACCGCGCTCTTGCCGCTAGCCTCTGTACGCTGCAGTATACTCTGCACGATCATCAGTTTGAGCGATATAATTGCTCATACCAGATTATAACTATCATAAATCACGATGTGGTTATTTCCATGTTTGATCTGATGTCGATCGCAGGTCCGTGTCAGTAAAGTTCACTGTTTGTCTTAAATATAGATCATGATGAATTACTTAATGGCGTTGACACTTGTACGGCTAGATGACAGACAGGGTGGTGTATGGACGGCAGGGGTTAGTTCATTTCGGTAGGTACCAGTAGTAGTACATAGACGACGAGTCTTCCAGTAGTAGTACATAGATGACGAGTCTTCCAGTAGTAGTACATAGATGACGAGTCTTCCAGTAGTAGTACATAGACGACGAGTCTTCCAGTAGTAGTACATAGATGACGAGTCTTCCAGTAGTAGTACATAGACGACGAGTCTTCCAGTAGAAGTACATAGACGACGAGTCTTCGCAACATTGCCATTGGCACCTTGATGGTTGACTTTGTAACTTTGCCTGCTCGCATCCATTGCCAAGGTAACAGTCACTTGGTCTTAAATAGGAATGACATATACTAACATTTAATTAATGTTTAAAATGTAAGGTTTGTAATGAATATAATTATTTAAAGGTGGATTCAAAAATAGCGTGTCCCTTTGTTGGTACTTGTGGGGGCGACCGTATGATTTCTGGATTCATTTGTTCTAGAACTGCGATAAGTTTAGATCTAGCAACAACATAAATCATTCAACTCTTAAAATGTTTTTATAAAACACGAATACAAATATGCTAGGAGCAGAAAAACAACGACCCACTTCATCAACGGAAAAACACAATTACAAAATGTAACAGTTGGGGAAAGATAACATTTGAGCTCATTTTAAAACTTGCTGAACAGAAAAATTACAATCTGGGGCCGCTTGCATGCCTCCATTGTAAGACAATCAATGTAAGCTCTGTCCTGCCGGATGGTCTACTGCATTGTGAATCGCCTCAGTTGTTGACGGGCCGATGTATTGATATAGTCATCTTAACCGTGAAACCTATTACATTGACAATTTTAATTAGCTTGAATTTTAAGCAATATGCCATGCTGCAACATGTTGCAAGTCGTTGTCTGTGTGGGTTTTTAGCGAGTTAAATTGGCTTGACTAAGCAGCGTACATCAACAGACAGGGCTGTCCGCAGCTCTCCGTGACCGAGGAGGCCAGTGGGTATAGACGCATTTACATAATGTTTTTAGACTTTTGGAAACAGCAGCTTATTTTGGTTGGCCAATTAAACATATAAAATTAAAATAAAAATTTTAATGGGTGGTGGAAAAGATCCTCCGCCCTACCCATTGCTACCTCCTTGACAGAACGTAACGTATATTGAAGGAAAGCATCTGGACTTGGCATTTCTCCTCGCCAACGTTCATATCTCCTAACACTGGCTTACTTGAGCCAAACGTTGTATTGACTGTTGTACGATACATGGACAGAGATGAAAGAGTTGTAGAAAACACTATTCAGAAAGAAAACCTTCTGTTGATGTGATGAGGACAGCTATGCGTTGTATTATTCGACTAAACTGCTAATGTGTTATCCACCCACAAATAAACTAAAGGTGTCTCGTGCGTGGAACAAACATAGACATCGCATTATTGCCCGACCTCTATGACTAAATCATCCTGAGCTGCTGGATTACACCACAGAAACAGCACTATGTCGTTATTATCAAATAACAGTGTGCTAAATTTGTTTGACATTTAAATCCCAGATATTTATTATTTCGAACTTCATTGTGATTGCATCTTTCTCACAGACAATCCGTTTATCAATGTACTTGATATAGTCCAACCATTGACACCCTGTATAGGCTAATAACGAGGTTTGTACACTGTATAGGCTAATAACGAGGGCTGTACACTGTATCATTAATGGTATTAAGGAGTTGCATGGATATAAATATCCAACAGCTTATCACAGAACATTTTAGCATTAATCGTATCAATTAGACATTAAACTTATAAGTATACTACGAAGTCAATTCAATGCAGTTTGGGTTATTTAAACCATACATTAAAAGGACGCATGTACATTCATTTCAATATTCAACAAAACGGTCAGTGGTCACGGGTTTCAGTGAAATTGTTTTTAAAAGAAAGGGATTTATGTTGGAAAGGGACAGATTGGTCGTTAAATTCAGCTTATACGATACGAGTACTAAACTAGTGAAATTATCAAGCTCCATTTAGTTACTAGATTTCGATTAACTAGTCCACCGACACGTGCAAGGTATATAGTATCAACTGTCACAAACACGTACAACCATACGCAGTATGCTTTCCCCACTGTCGCCAGTAACACGTATTTTATCCCATAAACTATATGCATGCTGCCAATAACACGTGTGCACTATGCTGAGTAATTGACAGTAATACGTATTTAGTATACTGAATAACTGCCAACAACACGTGCATCGTGATCGGAATAATTGACAGTATTACGTACTTAGTATATTGAGTAACTGTCAATAGCACGTGCGCAGTGTGCTGAGTAATTGACAGTAATACGTACTTAGTATACCAAGTAACTGCCAATAACACGTGCGCAGTGTGCTGAGCAACTGACAGTAATACGTACTTAGTATATTGTGTAACTGCCAATAGCATGGACGTAGTGTGCTGAGTAACTGACACTAATACGTACTTAGTATACTTTACTAGTATGTTGTGTCATTGCCACTGCATGTGCAAGGTATACTGCATATAGTGCCACTAACATAACACGTCCACTGCCAGTAACATATACGTAACATGTAGCATACTGTGCGACTACCACTAACACGTCCGACGTATGCAATGCCAACTGCCACCGAAAACGCACCAGTATGAAATATCCTGTATTTACATGTAGGTTATATGTGCTACTCTGCAACGACGTCATACAAGGTATACTGTGGCAATTGTATACGTATCTAATATGTTGTGTCTAGTGCTAATAACACGTGCTTTGTATAATGTGTTATTAACCCGTGCAATACATAGTGCATACAAATAAAATGACATTTAGAATTAGGTTGTTTTTAATAACTGAATAGAACATTCTGCATTACTAGATCAACAAACGTGCAGATATTATTTATTATTTATTTTACTAAGTTTGTGAACAAAGTAATGTCGACTTGTTTTGGCCGAAGTTAGAGGTACTGGGTCATGTCTACAATAAACCAGCTGTAGTATGCTATCCATTTTAATTGCATTCGTGCAGTCAAATGTAGCTACACTGCCTTCGAATAATACCCCAAAATATGCATACCTTCACATTTCTTACAGCTAGTATATATATACTCTACACACTGTTAACATCGTCAGGATTTTCGTTGGAATGTATTTTCTAGAAAATATAATGTCCATTTTCTACAGTAGACACAATGAGCAATTAAACTGAATCTTGAGGATTAATTAATTAATATATTGATAACATTTATTAACAATTGCTAGCAATACTTTATGTTCGCATGCTTGCCTCCAGGTGCATTACTGTGTGTTCCATAAGTATGAGACCTATTTATTGATTACCTGTTTAGATAGTATCAAAACCTTAATCTAAACACATGCATTATAGCAACAGTATTGGGGTTTAGTGTCATTATAACCTGGGATATGATACTAAATGCACCTTGCAAATCATGCATAGCACATGCAATGTGTTGACACAATCATGCTGATCTGCTTTGCACATGCACGTTATTTCCATGGCAACAATTACGGATGCAGTGCAATGCACATGCAAGTTTCAATAGCGGGATTTTTAAAGGTCAAAATCAGGCTCTGCCTTGCCTGCCATTACACAAGTTAAATTGCAACAGTCTAGACTCGTCATTATTTATGCTCAGCGAAGCATATTGAGATTTGCGCATAGAACTGCAGCAAAGGAGGATATCAACACGTTTCTCAATGGCAATTTAATGCTATTTCTCCGTCTGAGAACGCAAACGAGGACAATGTGGTGTGGCAGTGATCTAGGCTATCGCGCGAGTATTAACACCTTCACGGAATCGACTTTTATAGTGAGCGTTGGTTGGGTGAATGGCCAGTTCCCCCCAGCACGTGTCGTATCCAGCACTTTACGACTTGGCTAGGAGACCTCGCACAAAACAGGCTTCCAGATCTCAGAGCCCCACCTGGTTCAGGCCATATATAAAAGGGGTATTTCCAGCCCGAACAATACCGGATCGACAACACAATACCATGTGCTCGGAGGAATCGCTGACGCTCGTCCAGGCTCCAACAATAGGCGATTGTACGTCAACTCTACACTGGAAACGAAGCTAATGCTCTCCTGTCAGTCGGTTTGATGAATGGTGATAGGGCCTGGCAAATGTTCAGGAAAAATGTGATTTTTTGAAACTTTCCTTCTCTATTTTTTTTTGGGTATCACTTGCTCGTCTACGTCTACGCTGTTTCAGGAGTGTCGCATGTTTTGGCAAATGTGTCTACAATTGTGTCTACAATCATGAACGTCGACAAAAGTATACCACCCATAGACGATTGCTTGAGAGCCCACGTCTATAGATAGAACTTGTGAAGGGGTGTGTTTGTGTGTTTGGGTTGAATGAAATGAACATGAAATCGATTAGTCACACTCTCTTTAGCAAAGTGTCACTTAAACCGGGTATATCCCTCCACATTTCACTCCCTTTCAGACTGCTAGGTAGATATAATACGTAATGGTTTTCACTGGGTTGCACCGACAGTGTTTGTTAAACCCCAGCTTGATACTCACTGTATGAATGCGAAACAAAGTCGTAAACATTTCAAAGACTTTTTTTCAAGCATGTATACCTGTGCTATTTTCAGCGTGTGGTTTCTTGACTATAGAAACACATGTCCCTGTATGTAAGATGCAATTAAACTTTTCTTTTGCTTAAACATTGATATACTAGATTGGCCACAAGATTTGCCAATTTAGTAAAACAGGCATATTACTAATCTCATCAATCACTATTTTGTTGTCGTTGTAATTTTATAATTAATTTACTCATTATATTTTATAACATATAGTTGCGATATTATATTAATTATTCGTCCACTTATTTATCAATACTGTTTCATCATAGTGTTCAGGGTGTCATGAGTAGTCGCAGTGATTGTCAGCGGACACTATATAGAACATATTCGATTTTTATATAATTTCGATATAATCCCTAGAAATTGATAAATATTAAATATACAAACAGATTGTCTTTATAAATTGCGCCCACTCTCGTGGAGCTCTTGTAAACCGTACAGGACTTCTGAAAGTAGAAGTGCAATCTGAAAGAGCCGTCTCTGTACCACGAACAAGTCCTATAAACACCTTCACTCAATCCCCGATGAATACACCCTTTCTAAATCTAATAACACCGTGAAAACCATCTTCGATCGGTTCCTCTAACACTATTGCCCCCCATGCTATGTGAGACATTGTGAGGCCCGAGCTGACCGGGTCAAAACAAAGGCTAGATGGAACAGCTGTTCAGAAAAATACCTTCGTTAGTCGTGTCTCCTCGATGATAGAGGCACTGGAGCGAAACCGACCGCATTAACCGTTACCATGCCTAGGGAAAAGTGAATTATTCCATTATTAGAAAGACAAATCTCATAAAAAAAAGTTGAGGTGTGGCAATTTGTTCAAACGAGCGGAACCGAAAATTGTATGAATGGCCGGTTATACACTAATTATAATAATATGAACACAAGCTTCAATAGGCACCTTCACATTTACTCTTTAGGCGCCAGATTCCAAGGCTATGTCTATTTCCTGTATACCGTCACTTACGAAAATGTAATGTTTAATATACTCAACAGACCAGAATTATTCACATATTGTTTCACTACCGTAACTGCCCATATATCAACAACAGTTTCACTGATAAGAGTACGCAACTTAGTATATTGTCCATAAAATCGGGCATTTCTTCTGTGTATAGTACGCATATTAGAACTGCAATGGTTAAAGTAGTAGGTAGGTGTTATGACACCCTGAGCTGTAGGTGAGAGTTAGAAGTCAGTCATGCTTGACGTTCAAGATAACAGTATCTGGCGTTCATCAGTGCGTGAACATCCCCTTCTCCTGTTCCAGAGATACACTTTTTTTTACAGGATAGGTGTCACTAGATTGTGATTGAAATATATCTTTTGTCTAGGAGCAAATTTATTCCTTTTGGACTCGTTTTTCATTATTTTTTTTAGTTGCTGTATTTTATGTAATATATATGAATATGATTGACAGTACATTGACACGTGTACATTATATATTAATATTTATTAATACAAATATGAATGTGCAGCCGCTATTTCCTGAGGCTGATGTCCCAGAATTTACTGAATTGTAGTTGTATTCTCAATAACAATAGGCCCGCCACCATGATAGAAACACTATGCTATGTGCATTCCGTCAATCTAACGTAGAGACCAACTTGCGATTCCTTTTAGATTTTATATTCTAAAGGCTTCATGGATAGTATTATCTTAAGGTCTGCCTTCTTCAACTACATGTACATGTATATTAACGAATACATTTAATTGCCGACTACATTTATCATTAGGATATTATATGCATTGTATATTCCCTATAGTCTACAATAAAACAGTATTCATGCAGCACTAGCGTCATACACGAAACTCAGGCCATTATGAGTACTTAACATCCGTCAAATACCCTGGGAGATATTGCTATTCGGCACTCCGTTTTTTGACCGGCGACGCTTGAATGAATGTCGATTAATATAATTAAAATATCAACCAATTCACTAGGTTAGCATTAATGTGTAAGAGCATAATCCACGGGACGTAACTCGCTTTCTCTCTCAAAGTTCTCTACAAACCTCACATTAATAACAACCTAATGAATTCCTAAAACACAGGAATTGTATATGGACTTGTTTTCACAAATATGTAAACATATTGGGCTTCACATTAATCCACTATTTTACGGATGTGATAACTCACATGTATTTAACAATACTAGTGTAAACACCACAAACAACGATTATTTATCAATACTAAACACCACAAACAACGTTTATTTAGCAATACTAGTGTAAACACCACAAACAACGTCTCGTCAAACTTTTCTTTTCCTTTACAAATCGGCTTTATACTAATCAATTCTCTTATGACAGGTTTTACATAATTTTGAACATAATTCCGATACAATACGACATGAATCGTAGTTCCATATTTAACCCGACGTATCTCTGTTTGCAGTGAGAACCTCAAGTGAAATATCTTCACGACGTGTCTCTGTTTGCACCGAGAACTCCAAGTGAAATATAGTGCATCTCTTTAAATTTCTATCGCTCTAGTAATCACTCGCGCATATGCGACTTTGGTTATTTTGAGCCAGCGCTTCCAAACAGTAGGAAACCCAGCCTCTATAATTAACACTAACGAATGTGTAGCTCCTCACAATAGAAGTTCCCTGCAAGTTCACGTGAATTCTGTGTTCATCTGGTAACAACGCAATGAACAGTTAAAGCCGAACTTTGGTACTTCCTATCAGTTTCATGCAGTAGTGCGCACCGGCTATCTCCACTGTTTAAAACAGCGTTATTTATTACGCTAACGAGCTTCCATAGATAACATCATAACAATTTAACCGGTAGCCATAAGTTCTCTCCAAGCATGGACGTAGTGTTCAGTTAGCCTTTGATTCAGCTGTTTTGTTAATCGAATCAGTATACTACGCACGCAGAATACGCCAGCTCGGAGTTTCGAATATGCACAGAATACGCGTGCAAAGGTGAAAATACATGTAGTATAGTATTATGCTTTTCACAACCACCAGAATACTTTACAGTGATTGTAACAAGAATATGATAAACACGCATTATTAGCCCTACAGCTTATTCGAACCTCCGAGCTGGCTTGTGCCACAGGGGTTCGGTGATAGAATAGTAAAAAATAAAAATAAAATTTCATCTCATTAGATCTAATAAAGTCATGTATTTATTAATACTATTATTAATAATAAAATAATAATAATAATAACAATAATAATAATAATATAAATGAGACATGCTACCAGTCTAGGTCAACTTCGCCTATCAATCTAATATATAACATGGGAGGTCAATTGATGCTCCCTCAACACGCGATTGAAATTTTAAATGTGAATATCTAATGGTATCATATGGTACCACTTCCTGCTCCCCGTGGGTGCAGTTCTTACCATAAATACCTCCGAATTAAATCTCATCTAATAAAATGTTCAGAGAATAATAATGAATCATCCTAGCTGTGTAGACGGAAGTTCAAGGACCCAATGCACGTACTATATCTGGTTGGTTAAACATAAATAGTAAATTGTCTTGCGCGAAGCATTTGTGTCCGCTATACATAGTATTTTGAATAAACTGTTTCACGTGCACTGTCAAACTACAACGTCTAGCTTTGAATTTTCCCCAAGACTACCGTATTAACTATTTATTTGTAACCAACCAGAAGAGAGGACGTGCATTGGGTCCTTGAACTTCCGTCTACACAACTAGGATGATTCATTGTTATTCTCTGAACATTTCAATAACTTCGTTCAGAGTTATCAGAGATGAGATTTAATTCAGAGGTATTTATGGTAAGAACTGCACACACGGCGAGCAGGAAGTAGTACCATTAGGATGACTACAGAGCTTGAAAATAAACTAGATATGCACATTTAAAATTTCAGTCGAGTGTTGAGGGAGCAGCAAGTGTCCTCCCTTGTTATATATTAGATTGATAGGCGAGGTTGACCTAGACTGGTAGCATGTCTCCATTATATTATTAGTATTATTATTATTGTTATTATTAAATAAGTGGCTTTATTATTATGTCTATATAGATATAAGCAAAATATTTATTTTTTACTTTTCTATCACCGAACCCCTGTGGCTTGTGCATACAGGCTTTTGAACCATCAGAATATCCTCACATATTTGAAGTTAGTGTGTTTTCCATTTTGTCTTGGTAGTGGTAGATAGTATTTGTAGCAAATGTAAATCCATGTTTAGCCCCATGTTACATGGCCATGCCTGTCTGGGTCCCTGTGTATCTGACTGTCTGTCCATGCGTCTATGTACCTACCTATCTAGCATATGCATGTACACATTTATCTACCTACTATCATTTCCAACAGCAACTATATCTATACTGGACATTAATATCACACGGGTATTTATTTATTTAAATCCATACATTTCAGACTATGTTACTTCATGGATGATTTACGTACTCATGCCGAGAGAACACGAATATATAAATATGGAAATATACTATTGCACTCTGAATAGTACATCGACATTCTGACGTGGATACTCTGAAGAGTCCTAAAACCACTGGCGGACGAAATGCATACACCACCGGTACCATTTTCGTTCAACTGAAATGTTGACGCCAAGCAGTACGATAGCATAGTTGTAAGGTTGACGCCAAGCAGTGCGATATCATAGTTGGAGTGGTGTTTAATCGTGTAAAAGTTCTCTTCACACTTTTAAAAGCTGTCCAAATTTTCTCACAATCAGCACGAAACATTTTCGCACCAGGATACAATGGCGACTAAACACCGAACATCCGCTGCGCACGCGCATGTCAAAACAGAGCGACTAGCGCGAGCTCAAAATGGCGTCCGCTGCGGAGAGAATGAATTCCATCATTAGAATCTCAGCGGGCCCTAGCAGCTGTCAGCTCGCCAGTATCAAAACAATATCTTCTAAGCCAAATTTAATTTCCACGTGAATTGCACACTCTGTTTTCGTGACATGCATTGCAAGCATCCCAGCTCGACTTTGGCTACCGTCGGATTAGTCATCTGACGTTGTCGTCTTTAAGAAATCCCTGCGATGATTATTTTCAGGGAAAACAGAGAAAATCGTTTATACTATGAGTGGCCTGTGTTAATCTAGGAGTAATTCTCTCGGCCATGGCTTGTAGACGACTTTGAGCTGGTGTTAATCTGCCGTGGAAATATCAAGTTAACGGTCTTTGATGTTTACAATATTTCAAAAACAAGTCGCACGTTTCCCTTTTACAAAATATAAAAACGGACGTGAGGTCAAACATCGTTCCATATTTTCCCATTGACACCACATCTGAAGTAATAATTCATATGTGAGATACTCGTTTTGTTCGTTATTATCAATGGAAAACAATTCTCATCAAGAATGAGTTTTGGAAGCATTAAACCTATCTTCTGATCTCAGTTAATGGAATACACAGTTATACTGTAACATTTCCTTGATGTCTTCTTGTAATTTAAACCAGGAATCTCAACTAGATGTACTCAATTATCTTTGCGAATTGTAAAACAGAGTTTAGTATTGTTTCTATGTGTTCTGTGTTCTGGTGCCATATATTGATACATGTTCATATGGGAATATTTGTCTTGTCACCATGACATTCAGAAATGTAAATTATGAATGTGATGTTAGAATTGGAATCGTACACCATTGCGTCAGTATGTTAATGAACACAATCACATTCCATGGACACCGGCCAGTATAACTAAGACCATCCATAAGACAATAAACATATAACTCTCCATAAAACATAACCTACTCTCAATATTCCTGATTCATACTTCAAATATAGATCATGAAAATCATCTGGAATACGGTATACATTTAATATTAATTTACATTTATTTGTGAGTTCTCAATATGTTTCTGTGCATGTGACAGATACCTGGTTTAGGAAATGGTTTATGGTTTAAGAGGAATCAATATTTAGATTGAAATGTCGAGGCAATAAATAAATACCAAGGTATATAATTGCTATATATATGATATCAACCAGTGCAACTAGTTGATAAAAGAATCCAATTACAGACACTAAACGGTAAAAACCTGCCAAATACCCATTATAAGTCAGAAAATTACAGTTGTATATTACAATAATGTTAAACTGTTTAGAAATAGAGCTACTGGTATTGGGAGGAATTAAAAGACATTGTCGTAAAACTTGTGCAGATGGATACGTGGAATTAACATTTTAGGGGAATAATCATAGCATACTGTAATACTATTCTATTCACGTGTATAATGAACAGGAGAAGAAGAATTACAGCTATACCGGTGGATATTGTCATGCTTGTTTAAAACATAAGATTACATACGATCAATACCCCTTCATTTCCATATACAGTGGCATATCCATTAGTCTTACCACACACATGTACTGTTATGTTAGAATTGTATACATATACGTAAGGTCAACATTCTATTTCCTATACACGTAAATACATTATTTCAGTATGCTATTCCACTAAAATGTTATATATTGCCAAGTATGCTATGCAAATGTAGAGACTCTACCCAATATAAAATCCATTTAAATTCCCTCTGTGAACCCAGTCGTAGTCGTGTGTAATACATATAATACTTATCCAATTTGCTTTGTAGTTAAGTAAAATGTCTGACATGATATTTATAGGATGCGCTGTCTGCAATGCAGTTATCATCCTTGGTCTTGTCAGTACCAGCCGGTGCTCGCAGGTTTATTGCAACATTTATCCCTACGGATGTTGCGGGTTTACCCCTGCCATAAACTGACAAGCCGTGATATAAGTGAAAGAATCTTTAAAGCGGCTGTAAATCCCAATTCAAAGAAAAAAGTATGATATTATGAAGCATAATTACACGCGATGTAGCAGCAGTTGGTATCTACTAATCCACGGCAGCTACGGTTTGTGGCAATGAAGGCAGAGGACCATATGGTGGCAATGATTGTCAGTGACTGTCAGTGGTCAATGAACACCGCCACGTGCTACCACATATGATCTCTGACAGGTTATCTGTGCGCATAAACTTGGCTGACGTTTTTCATCATTGATATCCTAGTGATATATTGAAAGCACCTGCTAATTCAAATGGACATCTCTCTAATGTCAGGCTGTATGTGAAGCGCGTCACCAACACTAATTGAAGATAATATTGCATATGACTACTTTTGAATAAAATAGATTGTTTTGACGATGTCCACCAATTTATCAGAGATGAAATGTTTGAATTCGATGTTTGAATTATGATTGTTACAGATATGCCTTGGAATTTAAATTAGAGTAGCTAATGGTAATACTATTCCAGGTAATGCTGATGAATGAATTGAATCAATTTTATAATAAGAATTAGGAACATATGCACTAAAGACTAATGGCACCGAACTTAATAACATTTTAATTGTGTCACATGTATTATTGGTTTAGAACGACGTTTATTGGTTCAGTCTGACCTTCTCTAGTTTGGCATGACCTTTATAATGACCTATCCGTCACTTACCCGTTAGATATGTACATGCACACATTAGTTATAGCGTTACTGACATGCATTACGTTATATTAACTTGACGTTTATTGCGATCTTCACGTTCAAAATTGCTGCTGCTTAACTTTTATCGAGGTGCATATATTGCAACACATTGACTTAATTGGTATAATAATGTAATCCATAAAACATACAATGCCTAATATGGATAGGCCGGCGTCATTGACAATATCACGCTTGTCTAAAGGGACGTTCTTCTGACATACGTTCGCCTCTGGTGTACAAAGATCAAAATGGTCGTTCTGTAGTCCTGGGTATCCTTTTCCGAAGCTCTCTTATCCACAAAGATGCCATAACACTCTCTTTACCGATAGCTAATACACTGCAAAGAGAGCGCCCTGGTCTCTTAGCGGACAAGAGAGCTTTGTGAAAGTATACCGAGGTCAAAACCAGGGCGAACGTCATGCTTTTACTGTACAGGAAATGACGTAGTCGTCGATTTACGCCAGCACTACCGGTACAATCCTTTCGTGGAAAGCCAGGCTATAACTCCAACCATAAACATATACAGAATTGCTATGTTTACATTTTAGTTACGCAGTTTCCTAGTGAAGAGCAATGGACAAACGTTTCCATACGCTGACAGGAACTTGTCTCATTTGGCCCGAGCACGCGTTGTTGAGCATCAAATGTTTCAATTAATAGTGCGCACTGCGTGTCGACTTGACCGCCGGCGTTGAAGCTGTGAGAGATGAGTTACAACTATTGTCCCCTATTTTCACAGGTGCGTTTTCATCACAACCTAATCAAACACCGGTCGCCGAGATAACTCAGAACGGTCACGTGACCTCCTTTGAAGCCCAGTCCGAAACCGCGAACCGAATTCCCCCGACTTCCCTTACCGAAGAAAATCTCACTCCGTATATTTAATTACCGGTGCCTGTTCAAACGGTCGTAATGGGGACCATCACTGTTTGCTCATTTCATCTTCAAGAGCAGGGGACGATTTCTCTCCGCTTATTGCCCTTTGCGGTCATTGGTGTGCCACGGCGGCAGAGCATCAGAATATTACACAGAGCAAATGACTTCGTCCACATCTCTGGAAGAATATCATTCCTCTTCCAGGTCTGGTGCAGCGCCGATGGAATGCGCCGCGGAAATGTGTTATACTGTGAGTCCGATGTGCTAGCTGGACCTTTGGTCTAGAATTTGAGAGAGAAAAAACACAACGCAAGTAGGACATGTATTCTATTTTTTCGAGTGATTACCCAACTAATTGACTCGAGTTCCCCTCGCACACGCTAGTTTCAGACGTTCATCTCTGGCAATTCGACAAGGAGATGTCTTGAGACCAAAACAAAGAACGTTAATGACATGCTTTTAACCAAGGTGCGGCATGAACCAGGTCATTTGAAGACCCGATCTGAACTCTGTCCTCGCAGCGTATATCACTTCAGCTCTGAATAATCGCACACCATCGTAAATGATCTGCTTCTTTTGTTGTTTATTGGGTGTTTTGAATTACATGTCGTATATGTTTCTTGAAGGCGTTGCATTGAGGATATACTACACCGACCATATCGAAATTTACCATTCAGTAGTGGATAAATTGTCACGTTTAATACATGTACAATACATTAAAAAATAACTGCTTGGAATGATTTATATCATACTATAATAGCTGATTGTTAAACCATTAACTTAGATAATTATATATGGCGTTCGGATATAATATCGTTCGTGTACAGTAAGTTTAGAAACTTATATAAAAATACTATACGTTGCGCAGGTTATTTCAATTAAAACAATTATTAATACTATTATTCTCTGTATGTAATATATATGTGTGACTTCATAAACCAGCCATGTGAGAAATATCTCATTCAGTCAATTGATTATTCCTAATAGCAGGGCCGCATTTTATCAACGAGAGCAACTTTGTAAACATGTATTCAGGAGACAGAATTGAGCCCTGGGTATTTACATGTGATATGCTCTCGGCATACATATTTCATAACTTGGCCATAGACAAATTGACACATTTTATACTCTCCAAATAAAAGCTGTTCACGTCAGTCGTAACAAAACGCATGCGTACAGCGAGTGTTTTCTCCCCTTCAATGAGCTTTCAATATACATAAGGTGGTGGTGACGGAGTGGGGTACACATTCTAATAATCGCGGACAGTAGAGTTTTCTCTTCTATTTGCAGCTTTTATATTCCAGTCACTGTTCGGGCATTAAGAGACGGGATCGTGGGCTTGCTTTATCGGAAAACGTGTTCCTAATCGCATATTTATATTATTCATGAGATTCGTTCCGTTCATTGTCTGTCTTGAAAATTAGGGGGAGAGATGCTCTCTCAAAAACTAGTTAATCGCGAAGCTGCTGAATTTTAACCACCGCGATTCAGTAATCCGATCTGAGCGTCGAGTCGTGAATAAATTCCTCAGTCTCTTTTCTCTCGGAGACTAGCTTTGGAAGGGACATAACGATAGCTAGGCTCAGGAGTACTGCAGCTTGGTCGCCAAGTCTAGATTGTACATTTCATAGGATATCCAATATATATTCACTCCAGTTCCGTGGATAGTATTGTATAACGGACAACGACAACTTCACTCAAGGTAGGCCCTCCACCTTATAACTTCACTCCACACACCGCCGTACGTCTTTGTGACGAGGGTCTAGGCCAGGGTTATCATGCCCCCTATGGGATTATGTACAGAACATTGTTCTTTGTTCGTATTTCTCCCCATAGGTACGTACAGTCTCAAATTAGATTTTACCTGGCGAGCGACTGAGACGCACAGTGCAGTATATCGCAGCGCGAGTTTACTAAGTAAATAGACTTTACGAAGTCTGTCGAATCACAACATCTGTGTAAATTCACTAGCAGGATGCGGATTATTTCACAACTTATACCTTTACAGTAGTTTAAAGTAGGGGTAAACTGACCCGAGCATGTTTACTGTTTTTAATACTGATTACTATCCCAAGAAAATAATCGATCTTTTTGGGATGTTAAACATACTTGGAATTATTGGGGAAATTGTACGCTATTTACGTTAACCACGTTACGTTAATACGTGTGGTTTAAAATAGAGATCATGCAAACAGACCTTTGCTCTCAATGAGAATATTACTATCAATTTGCATGTGTTTCATTGGGTCCCCGTTTCATTAGCAGTGGAATTAACCGAACGTAGCAGTGAACATCAAACATGTCTAGTCTTTGAACGTGAAAATCCATGTAGCAAATTCCCAGTTTTTCAATTTATCCTATCAACTAAAGAAGTAACAATGCTTACCCTTTACGCTCCGACTTTCTATAGACCTACGCTCAGTAATAGAATTACCCGATCATAAATTGTGGAGATTGTTTTATCATAGCACATAACTCTGACGGTTGACAGCATATATAGACGCGGTTAGCAGTGATGAATGGGAACTGTGGATAAACTTTCATCTTAAGACTACAATTATCCTTTACATCGGCTTCAAAAAAATTGCCAATAATTATTTACACTACTGACCCTTTGCAAGCTGCAGTTTGCCAATGTCAAATCATTTTCGCAATTATTGCAATTTGATCCCGTTTGATCTGTACTGAAATCAACAGTACCGTGTATGTTTCTCTATAGCAGCCTACAACGTGGGTGACCGCTGGCCTATGGAAACGTTCTCCGGCGTGAAAATGTCGGCTATTAAGAGAAAATTGCCCCGTTACGCACACAGGGGTTTGTAAGAGCAAAAATTGCAATTTGTGTTTTGTTTGTTTATTGTGATCTGTGAACAATTTCAAATATGCAGTTTTGTTGCACTGATTAATGTCTTACACCAACACTTCTAACAGTTTGGTAACAGAAAAGTGCGTGTGCACACGGGATGTTAATAGCATACATTCAGTTGGAAGGTTTATAGCATATATGAAAAGGCTACGTGTGTAATTCAGGTCTGTTGTAAATAGAGTATAAAGTATATTTCGTAAAAACATGAATGAAAGTGGCATTAAAACTCGGACATACATGTACATTACATGACGTCACAGAGGATGGGAGTGATAGTAGAATTCGACTTTCTGTATGCAAATTTAATTTGAATAAATTATATAACAAAAATACAACACATTAATATATATTAATTGAATTGAATTGAAAATATATATTTTCATAATCTTGATTCGACCTATATTTTGAATTTTACATGGTCAACATACAGTATTATGGAAATCAGAAATCTATGATTGAGTTTATGGCTTGAAGATTGGGAATCGATAGAATGACGTGGGAGGTCACAACTTAGAGGTCATGCTGACTGGATCACTGTGTTTAAGGTGAAGGTCGTTCAGGTACAACGTCCATTGATATCGATATTATTTATAGGAACAAGTATTCAACGGATTTATTTTTCAATAATACCAAATGGCATTATTCAAATGCATACGACGAATACTACTATATGAACTAATAGTATTGCCTGTACATGATTTGTTTTTGCAATATAGTAACTGAGTATTTGGTTTCGAGCAAGTGCATATACGTACACCATTATGTGAATTTTATAACATTTATTTGGTACTAAATGATAATACACAATGATGTAATACGTACTAAACTACTAAACTAGAAGTTCTATGAATTGCAGGTACGAGCTTGAAAAGATAGCAGTTCTCTACAGACTTCCTAATGTTTTAGATTGGCACTGAAAGATGCAATGTGGTGTCAATTTGAAAGTCAGACAGTTCAATGGAAAGTGACTAGTGCCAGGCCAAAAGGCCCTCGGAGTGCCGTCCTCCTCGTGCACTCCAACACGTCAATGAGTAATACCACACAGACGAAATTGCTTCTTATCGTTCGTGCATTAATCGCCACAAAATCATCAATCAGAGCTCTTAATCTGCGCTCCAAAGGGGGGCCCGGGCTCCTGTCAATCAACGACGACTAGGCCGATAGCCAACCCCTTCAACTGTAGAGACAAGGACGCTAATTCACCAGAAAAGATGTTACAACCAGACACTTGTCAACTTTTTCTCTTAATTTACTGTCTAAATACATTTCACTTGTCATTGAACAGGGATAAAAACTCGCAACTTTTGTGTTTGCAAATTCATTACATTGTTTTACAATAGTATTTCTGTGTTATGATTTGTTTATACTAATAGTTGCGACTGTATTTATTTAGAAAATTAGATTTTGAAATGGTAGACTAATACCTCTATTTATCAGACATCGATTCGTTTTTATAATAACAACTGAAAAACTAACGCAACAACACTATACTAAACAATAACATAATAATTGACTAATTAATTGTCTATTCATAACGTAAACATTTATAACTTGATAGAAACATTATTGAAAAAACCCTAAATGTTTCCATCTCATATTAAGTAAAAATACAGACTGGACATCAATAATGAGCTAAGACTCTACAGATGTTTTAAAATTGTATCCAGCGACACTGAAACGTGAGTATATACCTGATACAAAGCAGATTAGATCACTGGTGATACACAACATTATATTAATACAGTGTATAGTGTTATCAAATTACGTATGAAAAGAGGTATATCGTCTCTTTCCGGATGTATGTTCAAATTCATTCAATAGTAAATAGTAATGTAACGTAAATATTTGTATTCTATTAGTGAATATCATAATTGTTCAAACTGTCGCATATGTGATTGTTTAATGTGTTGTCCAACTGACATTCATGCTTATAAACGGGAATGAATTCCAAACACATAAAAACACCTTTTATTTGTCGTCAACTGAATACATTAGCATACATAAATCACAGACTTCATTTTTGTTTGCTACCATCATTCTGTGATGTATGTAACATTTTTTAACATAATGTGTTACATTTCCACTAAGCTGATAATTATAAGAAATTCTTGGTAGATAAATGTCAATGATTTTACATAATACGCTGGCTATTTACATATGGCGGATTCCGGGGACGTATACACAAACGTTTCATTCGGGTACGCTGGTGGACTATAGAGGAGGTGTCCAATGTCTTCGCCCGCTAGTTGACAAGTACTAGCAGCAGTGCTGAGAGATTACTCGCCCGTGTCACGCAAATACCCTTGAAATATCGACTGCATTTGTGATACCCATGTCCGTCGCTCCATCAATCGAGAATAATTGGGTTGGATTTCTTGGGCTTGTTTGGGATGTAAACTTAGCCAGTCGTCAACTAATTCCTCAGAAAGACTTTGTATACTCTCAAAATGACCCATCCCCGGCTACTCTAATGTGTGAGCGTGGCCGTCGAGACGTACAACATGTGTGCAATTGACATAGGAAAACACTCGTCAATGTCCCACCGAGCCACTGAAATAGACACAAGCCCGTGAAATAGACAGGACCCGAAGCCAAAAGGCGGGGCTGCGACATACAGATACATTAATAGATATTACAGGATGCTTACACTATCAAGATCAATTTTTGTACTTTACGTAGTTTGCTCAGTGTTCATTCAGCTGTTTAGAAAAAAAATTGGTTCTGATGCTATTTTCTTTATTCTGTATATTAATAACAACTAATCGACATAATCTCAAGAATGATTTAAGATGAATGAATACACCTATAGTTTTCTTGTTTGTTTTTTAATGGTGCTTTTCAAGGGGTGAATATTCTAAAATACAAACTGATTTGTAGACTGACGCAATATGTAATGTATAACTATTGGGAAAAAAACATTTAATTAATTACACAATGCCACACACCGCAAATCGCAAATCCCCCAACAATCAAGTCATTTACAAATCCATTCACCATAATGTACGCACACAAACAAACAAACCTAAACCTCACACAAAGATCACCACAGTATTAATTTCCCAGGATATAACGGATGCCATTCTGAAAACAATTCCATGTTTTATTAATTAAAGCAAGCGCGATGCCTATAGTAAAGCCGTGCCCTTCTGGAGTCGTTTATCAAAGCATTCACACGGTAAGTATACCTGTTCAAGACCCCCCCTATCTGCTTTATTTAGTACCATATCAGGTTTCAAAAACACAATAAATCTGTAACATAGACATAAGAACGTCGCACTAAATAATACCTCTTTGTAACCGGGTCGTCTTTTAGCGTAGACCAAGACAGGATGTGTATTAACAAGTTTGGGGATATAAATTACCTCCATTTTAGTTAAATGTGCAAAGAAAATCCGTTAACGTGTCGACACCGTTCATCCTAGTTACGTAATAACGAAGAGGGTGGGTGAGCATATCTGTGGGGGATTTGGTGTGGGTATAGGTTGGGGCCAACATTTTAGCTTTAACCAAAGGAAACACACGTCTTCCACTTAGACATAGTACCATAACGTCGATGAGTTTACAGTAAATGTTCAAAATATGTCAGATTATTAATTTGTAAACATGGTCGTACATTTAGTATGTTATTTCAGTGTGTTTACTAAAAATAATTAATTGACATTTTCAATAGGGGTTTTCATTATGTGAAATAAACAGCTAACGTATTGGTACTATGCGATGTGCATACAATTTCACAAATTATGTAATTTAGACATTGATTACTAATCTAGAATGTGTGCCTCAACAATACCTAGTGATTCTCAGCCTATAGATGCCGAAAAGGGTCCTTCTATAAGAAGGAAAAACACATTATATGTATTGTGTTGTGCATGTGACACATGCTATTAACTGATTCTGGTGAGTAAATTACATGTCCTTACAGACAATACTGAATTAGAGTAATATATTTAGATGACGACTGTCACGTACAGTTATCCAAGTGAATTAAGATCGAGCTATTTCTTATACGAGCATGTTCCTATTACACAATGCATTATGTTTTATCTCTGTGGAAGGATGGTAGTTTATTTACCAGTATATAGCATATTATTCCAAGTTCCATTCACAAATCACTAGATATACTACTACAGTAAAACTAATCATAGATGTGATGCGGATAATTATATACGTTCTATAGAGGTGTAACGTATTTCTTTACGATTTTAATTACTGGTGTATGCCAACCCCCTCAACCTTATTGTATTAACACACTGAACTAGTATTTTTCAAATCGACAATTAGTTGTATTTTCTCATCATGTCACTTTGTATATACTCGTAGTCATGGTGACATAACTTGTCGTACGAATCGCATAAACGTATTTGCACACGTGGCTTTTACGTCACGATAATTGAAACATAAATGATGTATTACCTAAAATCTTTGCTACGCTCAATAGCCTACTGTACATAACCTACCGGACGTATACAAACAACTCGATTGATCGTTGTATTATTATATTCCCCCGCTGCTTAGCCTACGACTGCTATATACATTTATTCTGGTTGTTTTATCGTTGAGCGACTAAAGTGCTATGGAATGCTACACCTCATTCTAAACCACGCTTTACATGACCACATACGTAGTTTGAAAGTCTTCAGCACATTTTCACAAGCATACGGTTCAGGTGGCTGCTAATTTGACCCCCCTCATAAGGCGGATATTCTGTGAATGTCTGCGCACTCTCCCGTGCACATGTGGATAAACAACGGGGGCACGAATTTGCATAAATTGTCTTTGATCTATGCGCTTGCTGGACTAATTTGGGAAAATCATCCACCAACATTGGTTAATTACAGCTTAATTGTTGCAGCTTGGTTCATTACTGGGAACGGCTACATGCGTAGTACGATTTGACCCTTGACACTCCGTCGATTTCTTGACAAACATCCAAAAATAGTCGTTTAATTGCAGTTTAAATTGTATCGGCGTGTCACATCAGCAGCAGAGGAGGGAGTACTACAGACGAACATCGTCTACTGCAGCTGTGACAACGCCAACGGATGGAAATGAAAGGACCTACTCTTGGACCACCTCTTGTAATTAGCAGCTTAAGCATAGTATTCCTCAGTTAGCATGTACTTTACGCCATTCTACATAGCACTGTGCCTTACACCAGTACCGCTTCATCAGTATATGTCAACAATGATGAGGTCAGCAAGACAGTTGTAGCTCTGCAGTAACCATCATGACGTAACATATTGACATCAGGTCTCAGAATCACCCACAACCTGGCTTCCTATTCCGACATCTCTCTTCATTCATCGTATAACACTTTCAGTGGTGTGTTTGTCTCGGCATTTACACCAATTAAAGCTGACACAGTATAATGACTTATGACATTTCTCTGAACTGGTCCAGTGATGGTTCGTGAAGGAAGCCAGAAGCACCGAGCCATCCATGGATGCCACTTGACATCCTGTTACTGCTGATTAGCTTATGGACATGTGGTGTAGGTGAATGAAGGATTCTGACAGTGCATTCTTGGCCATAGTGTGGCACGTCCAGAATGCCCTGCTTCTCCAACAGCAGACAGCAAATACGTAACATGTCACCCCTGTATTTGATCAGTCACGCTAACATCATTAAACCTCGATAAACTGGTTACTGCACGTTTGTGCTGATGAAAATTGGTTCTGAAGTCCTATCAAATAGGATATTACGAAGATGTGACCGAGTAACATATCACTTGATAGTAATAAACTTGTTTTGTTTACACTGTGCAGTGCTGATGAAGAATGGTGCTCTAAACGCACAGTTATTGAAATTGAATTCAGAATCAATGGCTATGGTCCATTTGGAGTTATCCTAGGTGTAGGTGACAAATTGCGCATTTAAATCGTTGTCAACTGTTTGTCAACAGCTGGTCAATGCACCATAGTTTAATCGTAACATTATGACGGAATCATATTTGTGAACATCGAGACTTAAGGTGGACTCACGCGGGTCCATCGGTTGTAACGATGCGTCGAATCGCACCGTGTGAACATACATGCGATGCGATTTATAATTCCAATCAACGGATTGCAACGACCGAGATCGCATGAATATAACAAGTTCTACTCGTACGACCTACCGAACTAGACTCGTCGTACAATCGATCGACCCGTATGAGCGAACCTTTAAACAGTGCGTATCTATTACGTAGCACATATTGCAGCTAAACGCACCAAAATAAGGAACGTCTATGTTGAAATATGTCACGATTACAAACTAGCATTTGAAAGGAAAGCTCTACTGAAGAAATATTCCAAACCATTGCAGATAAATCGTGAAAGTAACGGAAATTGCCCTTCTACACATTGACAAACACACAGGAAAACATTGCCGTATCTTGCATTGACAGCAATACACTAGCTTCTACGACTCAATACATTCTTCCACAACTCGGACAATCAGGCATTCCATCAACATACTCCGGGGTTCGAATCCCAACAACACATCTTTTCAACCCATCAGATTATAGGCTTAGCTGAATGACCGTCTTCATCATGGCAAATCAAACTTAAACCAAGATATGAATGGATGTCCCGTGTAACTGGCCTTGACACTTAAATGGTTAATTACAGTGACCGTCTCTGGTCAGCATTAGGCAGGTGTTGGAGGTGTCAATCAAGCAGTGATATTGACACACACTGTGTAACTAACGTTGTGCACTCAGTGACCCGCGGGAGTGTTTACTTTCGGTGTGCCGCATGTGGATAGCGGTGTTCCGCGTGTGTGTAGTGTCGTATAAACGTCTATAGTATACCCAACATACGCCAGTCTCAACAGGGCGTGGCACTGTCACATAGGGACATCGCGATGCCCAGTTTAATTATAATTTGATGTTCTGGTTATTTAAATCCATGTTCTTTCAACATTCATTCTTTAAGGGAGTGCTCGGGAAATAGTACACGTTTTTATCACATAAAGCAATGTCTCGACTTAACATAAATCATAGAATTATACGTCATTCATGGATACCTCTCCTCTGGCAACTAAAATAAGATTGATTTTAACGTTTGACATTTTATTATCAAATTGTATTACCTCACAATCATTGTATTATGAAACTATCAAATAAACTCGTCATTTATCGTAACCAATGTACTGCTTCAAGCCATATTGTGTCAAAATTAAATTAACACATATTCGCCTTTACCTGAAGTAATTACTTTATTAGTGAGTTCAGTGATGATCAATCGGGTCTGCAACATTTCCTTTAGTTTATATTGAAATGGTCTTCTTGTAGAAGCATTGCATTTTATAGAAGGATTCTCGTGTGACAATGTACTGTTCGTTTTAATCTGGGTTTCGTGATTACAGAAAACAAAGATGGTCCACATGCGCACGCGCATAGACGTGCAACGCAAGTGATTGCATGCGCCAAGTTCCACCAACACTTTTGGTCGAGATCAAACGCTCCATAGGCAATAGAAATCCGATAATGCAATTTATAGGAAAATTGGTGTCTGCAATTGGCAAAATTATTAATTAGCGTGAGCTGGAAATTTGGAGACGGTGTAGTAACGTAATTATCCTCGGAGCCCTAGCAGTGACAAGAACGCAAAAAGTGAACCCACGGTTAATTTGGATCCTTGTGCCAGAATTGCATCCTTTCGGGTTCACATGTCATGGGTACAGGGTTCATCAATGGCGATAAATTTGATGGAAGTCTCAAACGCCTTCACCCAGCTAACTATGTTGAAGAAAGTGCTTCTTAAAAGCATTGGAAGCCCTCGTTTGGCGTGCTGGACTAAAGTGTGAAGGCAAAGATATAAATCATCACTCAATGTGCAATATTAATTTTCCTTTCTTGACGAAGGGCGTTATGTACTGTTTAAGAACTTCTCGAAGGATTTCCCCATGTGTCGCCCAATACAGATCTCGTAATGGTTTTTACAGAATAGGCGACACTGACTAAGCTCGGTTCTATACGGTATAGTTTCATATTCCCATTGCGACCGCCAATCCGGACACTAATTAATGTGAACACAATGTAGGGAAGATAATTATCAAATATATCGCAGAGAACGACGTGGTAATGAAAAAGTCCCAGTGCGTAAGATTACACAGTTACTTCCCGTGCGTGATCGGTCTTATTTTGGGAACGTAAGGGATCGTAATCTATTTAAGAAAGAAGGCAACGTTATTATGTGGGAGCGAGTTCGTCTGATCACGAACCCACTCGCCATTGTTCGACAGAAAATTATTTCGACAAGTCTTCGTCGGAATCGAGTGACAAACCTGGGTGCATCCGGGGCGAGTCGCCCACACACGTTGCGCGCCGCACGTGCATATAGAACTCTCTCCGGACTGGGAATATGGGCCGACTAGTTACTGGTTTTAATAAGATTTGCTGCAGCGGATTAACCGTCCTGTGAATGGTACCACGATAGTATCATGGCTAAGCTGAGAGATTTCAATGAAGAGAACTCAGATGCATTCACGCACCAAACAATAGTCGACCGGCCTTCGCGCTCGATCAGCCGTTTTGTTAAATTTTCACTCTGCCTTTATGGCTTGGCGGCTATTGACTCTGTTTCGGCCCAGCGGAAATAAATAACCATTGAAAGACGAGCATTCAGGCGAATGTATCGTTTATTATTGCCTTACGCGTGAAGACAGGGCGGTAGAGGCAGCTCAATCTCACGTGAGTGTGTGAGGTACCGGTAATGATAAGCCACCCGCCCTCTAACGGCAACTACCTGCAAATCATGGGTTATTGCCCCTGTCAAACCCGCCACGCCCGGATGGACAAAGAACCGACATATGTCAGCGTTCATCACGCCGATCTAGCAACACCCTAGCATTGTACTGTCATAATTTGATTTATGAAAACTGTAGGATGATGGGTTTCCACATGATGAGGAAATTCTCCTTTTTTTCTGTCTTTAATATCAGCTTGATATTCAGCAAGCTGCATCTCCTATCTTCAACTGTATGAATCATGATAACGTCAAGATGCTATCACCGAAATGTCTAAACGGGGTATACACGTCTTTAGCGCTCCAATATTAATGTCTTCAGCCAATAGCATTCTGTTAGTATATCACGGAAGTTAAAACCACAATCAATCCCTTATCTGAGCTGTCGTAATGTAAATGAACGCAGGTGGCAATGCTAACGTCTGCATAATTATTAATATTGACTTCTATCTCAAAGAGACATGTTCCATATTTCTCCATCAGATAGAATGCTAAACACATGGTTCAAATTTACTTTTTATTTGAAATATAAACGTACATATCCAACATTCCCACAACACCATTTTGACAGTCTAATGTATTGTTCCTAAATCCCTAGTAGAAACACAATTCCAAACAACAGCGGTGTTTTGTTCTTTAATGAAAATTTTTAATGTATTCTATATGAGAAATATTTCTATAGAAATATTGTTGGTAGGTTTGCAAGTAATAACAATACCAAATAATAGATATTTTAGTTGGTGTTGATGGTATAGCCTGTATACGTAACATACTGAAACCTGTTTAATCTTTTTAAGTTTTCTTTTTAAATACATACATAAGACTGTAGTCGATGTGTGTGGTCAAGTTTTGATTCATAGTCGTAAATATCTTTGCCTTATTTTGTCCAATAGGAGTCCTACTAATAAGTATAGCGCCCCCTGTCGTGAACTTTATGTTCATCCAAGTAGGAGCAGTCACTTAGGCTGAAATAAACATTCACGGTATTTTAAGGTTACAACCTTAATTCACAGTCGATTAAATTACCACAACAATAAAAAGATTTTACGACATCTTTCGATTAAACGCCTCCGATTCCGTGATATAAATTTTGTTTTCGGCTTTGGTCATTTTGACAAAAATCGAAGTTCCCCCTTCCAGTTAGCCCTTGCACGTCTGTCACATCATTTACCACAAATGACTCGTCCAGAAAGACGGTTTGTCAGTACCTTGTCAAATTATGCCACGGTCTGTGTTTGCCAAGCGTCTAGGAAAATACGAATTATTGCTACAGCAAGAAAAAAGCTTTTATATAAATCAAATGATACGACCCTGGTCATGTCCTATACCATCCTTGTGATTTTTATGTCATAGGGCTCCATTGGACCTTAGTATAAATGTTCGACCATTACTTTTGAAAAAAAAGAAAATTAGTTGTGTAGCCCTTAGACCCGATGACAGTTGATTGCGCCGTTTTACCGTTATGTCCCAATTTTGTCACTCTCGTTGAATAAAATTATCTGCTTGTATTTAATCTTGCAATCGCAACTTCTCTTTAAACGATCACTGAAAAAGCAGAAATGCTCTAACTCAGACACTATCTTGTCATAACGCTCAACGGAAGCCATAAAGGACACCATTTTTATATTCCATAATCATTATTATAGCTGACTTTGAATTCAATGTCCCATAGTCAAGAACACGTAATATATCTGACATTTAACCTCCAGTGTTGCATGTATTAAAATGTCGGAATATATCCCAATATACCAGATGTCGAGAGAAGGAAGTGTGCAATGATGAATTACCATAAATATTCAGATGCCGTAGAACTTTAAGTAAAAAAAACAAGAAGGCAAACACAATAACATAATAGATACAATTTCGTAAATATCAATTATCTCTATTATACTACATTGATTGGATTTTGACCGTCTTCATTAAACACAAACATCTCAAATAGTTAACTAGTGTGATAATCTATATGTATGCGTAGCATCTTCTACATTTGCTTAGGACAGTTCTAAGGTAAATTTAAGCAACACCAGTCATATTTCAGTCAGCATAGCGTCATATGAACCCAATTATTGGCAGACCTACCGAAACTAAACGTCTGAAATCCGATCCTCAACACGTTAATTTCTATATATAGTGTCCGTGTCTAATTTCACTTCAATCCTTAATAATCCCTAAACATTTGATGACTTCAGCCAGATGTGAGTATGTGTAGGAGATGGTGATTGTTGGGGCAGATGGGCACGGTGTGGTAGTACTGTGAAGTATTCAGAATCGAGATGGTTATAACTACCAGGTGGGATTAACTATGCTGATCTGAGAAGATAGCAATACGGAATAGCTTAACATAAAAAGGTGCGTATTGTACAAGGAGAAATACGGTAGTAAAATCCTCAGATGAGCATCTCATTATACATACGTGTATCTATGGTAGTCTCTTTCAAGACCAGAGCTGAGAGGTTGGACAGACCGGTACGTAATATGCTGGCACTCTCAATACCCACAATCTACAACAATAACTGTATGGTGATCTATCATGAAGTGATTTTCTTTCAATATTGTCTCCCTTTGTCGGTGATCATTATGGATTAACTACATCAGATGTATTTATTAGAATGTATCTAGTGGTCCGGAACAACAGTGTCTGTAAAGAAGTTCAAGTGATTTCAACGTTGTCTCGTGGTAAAGGAAGCTGTTCTTGAAGGGCAATATCTTGATCATGGCCATTGCATAAGCTGCCTTCAGCACTACCAAGTTAAACAGAAGCCATGTTAGCCCAAGGCAGTGTCTGTCATAAACAGCCCCCTCTACACAAATCCACGATAACATGATTTTACAAGTCACCGGGTCCAAATCAGTTCCCTCTATTAATTCCAATAACACCGGTTCCTCTTGCTCGGTGAGAAGTGGTAATTTGATGAGGCTCAGGCGCACTCTTTCCGTCCTCCCCCGGGAAACGATTAAATTGTTTTATTCGGATGCACAAGTTGCTCAAATTTCTCTAAATTAACAACTTTCTGCAATCGAGATGAATTATTTGGAAGGTTTTTGCCTAATTTGGATACTGCCAACGTAACTTTTTATCCGTTCTCATTTAAACGATACTCATTTGTTGTGAGTCTTCGGCTTGTTTGGTAAAGCTATCCGGAGACTGATCGGTGTGGTTTTCTACATATATAGGGAAAAAAACATAAAGCAATTAAAGTAACAGACAATTATCAAAGTATCAATAGCCGTAATGCGGATTGTCAAGACACCCAAAGAAATAAGAATTTCGTAATTCTAATAACAAGGACGTCATTTTAAAACAACTTTCTTTGAATGGACTCAGATATATCAATGGTCTCACCATGTGACACTATGCATTTGTTATTCACACAGAATCTTACAGTGCCCAATAGGACCACGTTAAATAGCGAAATACTCTGTGGCTGTAGGCGTGTAGGCGAACAGAATAGATTTTATTCTCATGAAGTCACATTATTATGTCACACAGAGAAATACAGTATATTACAAAAAACAAACAAACATGTAGACCTAAATCCCGATAAGAAACAACATGCTGATATAAATATACTTAAAACGCTTAATAGTTTAGTTATTATATAATAGTTTGGGTTGTGATATACCTTAGCTATACCTTTTAGGTGTAGTCTGTTTGTTTACTTTCTCAAAACCCTTGCCCTCAATTGCCATTCTGAAGATATAAGTTTAAATATGACGAACTCCAGCAACTATACTGTTAGTATTAAGTTCCTACGTCCCGCTGTTCTCCACAACTCAGGACGTCACATCTTGTACATCAGTCTTCCAGACCGGGACGCTGTATGGTGAATCCCAAAGAGTTACGTGTCGGCACCTAGTAACACCAGCGTAATTACACGCGGAGTCTATTGTCCTGTGTATCAAATGTCCACACCTTTCTGGTACATCATATTTGATCTCGGCTATTTACAGAAGATTTAGATATGGGTCGGATAATTGATACCCTCAACTCAATTAATTAGAACTGCATTCCGTTCTGCAAGCAGATTTCATGGCCACGGCTGCCTAGCATGAAGGTTTGTAACGCAAGACGACACAGTTAAAGTTGGATTGCTTTAATAGCAAGTCTCCATGTTTTAGGGGCCTTTGGTAACATGAGACTCATTGTTGAAATTGGCGTTGATGAATTGTTCTTCACGAATATAGTTTTCGCTATTGTGTGTTATGCACGAGGTTCATATTTCAATTTGATATAATCTTCGCGGTCGTGGTAACATTGGATGTGTGGTTACAAATGCTATCTCCAATAAGCGGTTGTGAATCGAGGTGCAATGTATATTAGGAAGTTCATAGGTGCAGGACGGATACCCGATCTTAAGAAAACGCTGATATGGATGTATGAGCGTAGACATTTGCTTTAATTGTGTTTTCATTAATTAGCTAACAGCATACCTATGATAAAGATGCAGGAAGTATTAATATAAATCGGCATTAGGAAAACAGTATTTGCTTCCATATCAAAGTGGATTAGCATTTAATTATCGGGATTTTTAACGCATCTAAACTGTATCGTCTTAGCATTGGTACACTGGCATACTGTAGCTAGGATCTACATTGTTATACATGCCGGTATTTGTTTCAGTGAGTAAAACGACGGATCTCGTTTTCTAAGACACAGTCATTTAGTCTGTATATATAAAATAATAAATGATAATTTTGCTTGTATCCATAATGCACTTTAGACAACGGCATAATCGCATAATTAACGTGTTTATCAGATCGTAAGTATACGTTAATGGTTCTGGTCCTGTTTAATAACCTATTCAACACTACACTTTTAGTCTAATCTGCATACAAAACATCAGACCAGATGATACTCATTGACAGAACTATTATACATATTATCAATATATGTAGTTGTTTATGTACATATTTATAGTTAATAACGTAATATTGTAATGTATAACCAGTGGTATTGGGACAACATATCGTCAGGGATGTGCCTGTCGTTAATTCATCCCCGCACTAGTGTTGACATACAAGTACACGATACACGGTTTATTAGCAAACAGTGTTGGTATTCATCATGGAATGTAACCGTCAGATTGATATTTATTAGCATTACCCTTCAAACACAATTTCGGTTATTAAGATATCTGTTGACCGTCTTGGAAAATATCAAAGGGGGATAACTGCAGTTTTCTTGGAATCAGACAGTCTGTAATGTTTATCTCGATAAACTAAATATTGGCGAGCAATTATTGCAACAAAGTCAGTACAGAGAATCATTAGGGGAATATTATACCAAATGATCTGCTATAAACAAAAACACATTAATTTATTTCATGACATAAGTAATAGTATACTAAGATAAGTATATGATTGCATGCGCAATGTACCTGTATTCATTGTGTATAGATATCCTAGATACTTCATTAACATTACAATACGTTTTTGTCTGTGTTAATGCTATACGCATCCCAAGTAAATGTATGAGAAAAGTAATGTTGTAATTTCTACGGAATAATTCATGTATGATATATACAGCATGGTTTATACTTAAGAGTGTACAATAAAAACCCTTCGTAGTCTCTCCACTGGCCGAATACACGAATCTATTGTGTTTCTCTGAAACACATTTACGACAAACGGCTCCAGTAATTACACGAAGCGTTTAATAATCGCACACGTTAATTCCAGCTAAAGCACCGCGGGCTAGATCTCATATTCCTCGGCTCTTCAAAACAGAACTGGTCACGTTTAGGCTTGAACATTATTTGTTTCAGCATAATTGGTATTCGAGAAGCTGTGTTAGAACTTAGAAACCCATTTGATTGGATAGCAAACCGAATGCAAAGAAAAATACATGTAAAATAGAATGGCATTGGTATGTGGGGATTTGGTAATGGAAATAAAAACGAAATAGCCAAGAAACAACACAATCTACGTATGAACACCGGGCTATTTTAATACTTTGATAACTTTCGCGAACCTCTCCATAGGGAAAATGGTTCTTTTGATCAATAAGAATACGATGCCTGTTTCCTCTGTCGACACTACTTCCTAACAGTGGACAGAAAAAGAAACGTAATATTTATATTTCCTAACTCTATAACTGTAACGCAGATACTCGACAATGCAAGGATTGCAACCACATTATATTAACACCGTCTATTTAAAGTACGTGTACATATTATATACGTGTATAGTGTACGTGCCAGGTATACAGTTTAAGACATAAAGCTATAAAACACGATGAAGTCACAGAGCTGACCTGGGAAGTACATTATATTTTACTATATCTTCGAGGCAAGACGGTGCCCAGCATAGCTTGTTCTGTATGATGCCCACACTTGGCGAGGTCTTTCTGAAGACCGCTACTCGTGAGGGAATGGAGAAGTGGCACTGATCTATGTTTCCAGTTTATTGCATGTTTCAAGAATGATCTTGTTAGACAGGCGAACGTCAAGCTGTCACTGTCGCTAACACGGTGAGGACGTTCGGAGCACGGCAGTAGACACAAGAGAGAAATCCCCCCACCCCCTCCTCCTTCCCTCCTCCCTCCCTCCTCCCTCTGGTCTCCCGTTGTTTCTGGTGACTCGGCCTGCTATAATCTCCTGTCTCTGGCCTGCACGTTCAAGGATCGACGTGACCAAATTACCAAAGTCGTTCCTTCCAGGATTCCTGCAAGCGGGAGGGAAGTTACCAGTAATTGCTTCGTCGATGCCTGCCCTGGCCGAATTGCGTGAACAGAATACGCGGATTCCCAAAAGGTGGTTCCAGCTAAAATTGTATGTTACCAGCGATGTAAAGCAATTAGTCTTCTCTCGTAGGAGCTTCACAACGAGTTGCCCGGCTTTTAGCATTTGGCCCAACTCAAGCTATTGGCCTTCCAATCAGTTATCTCCCTTTGATTGTTTGCAGCTGTTACCTATTGGGAATTAATCAGAGAAATGAGGAGATGGTGGTACGCAGGTTATCAGTTGGAGCAAGTCGAAGTTCAAAGGCCTAGGATCATTGTAGGAACGGTCGCTCCCGTACTTCGGGGACGTGTGCTACAAATTTGAGCAAATCGCTTTAACGAGAACATACTAAGGGCAGAGATCATCCGGGCTTAAGTTTTGTTTTATGTTACTAGTATTTGGTTATCCTCACTTTAATTTAGAAAATATAACTCCTCGTAAAGTTGTGTTTAAACATACTAAAATACAGTAATGAAATCAAATTTATATTGAAGCTTTCATGCGTATTTCTTACACCAGGTAGTCATGCTAAATACGAATCTTACTCATGAATTATTCATCAATTCAAAACAGTATTGGTTCTATTCAGGACTGTATCCAATAATGGAAAGTGTTACGTTAGGTAAAAATATCTGTTAATACAAAGGCAAAATCTGGAAATACCTTTTTTGTAACAAATCGCCGCTTGATTGCGGCCACGTGTGGTTATTGTTACCTGGTAAAGAATTACTGTCTAATATAACTGTGGAGACGAACGTGAAATATATTTACTCTGTTTTGTTAGCCTATGACTATAAAACTCCATCTCTCCAATCTGGCACGCGTAGAGGTTCCGGCAGAGTAGTAACACTATCGATAACATTCTATGCTCAGTCTGCTTCCACTCGTTTGTGAGAGGCTGTTAAACTTCCCTGATCGACGTAGCTTCATTTGAGGCAGAAACGGTCTTAATCGTATCTCTCTCCAACTCTACCCTCCCGGTCCAGACACTAAACAAAGCCTGTTCGTTAGAGAAGTAATGATGCGACTGTCACTCTCGGTCTAAAGCTTGAATTTATTACACATTATCCGGTACCATATGTTCCGACCTTGCCCGATTGCAAACATCATACTAGGCAATTAGCCTAGACTTCCAAATGACATGGTTCAATATTAATCCTATTGGGTAGAAAATCGAGCGAGAAATCGGGATATATTTGAAACGAACACGCCTATCAGCGAAGAGAGTATTCATGCGCAAGGACTATTTAGGAGCGATGATAAATTAATTTCGATGGTAACTCGGACTTGTATTGAGTGACTGGGTTATTCCAACTGGAGCTAGTATTGTCTCACCATACTCTATTGTGTCCCATGTCTGTGTGTAATTTCCAATTTCGTCAATTTATCGTTTTTTCGACATTTCGATTTCGTACACAACCAGATCTTTTTTGTCATAGCTCCCAAAGACGATGACAGAAATAGGCGAAGGCCATTCAAGTTAAACTTGTGTCGTGATCGCGATTGTTATACCTCATTGGTGGTGTCTTGGAAAATTCATCCTTCCCCTTTGCAAAAGTTAATTAAATTTCCGTTTCATTTAAGGGCGAAGAGACGACCTTTTCTAAAGTATGTTCGTTTTGTAATGACAAGCAAATCGATGAGGTTGTCTTAATTTTGTAAATAAAATTATTTTATTTAAGATTTATAATTTCATCATCGGTGTTATTTTCTTATTTTCTTGTATTATTGTTTATTTAACTACTAAGAAAACAATATGAATTCAAACAATTATTTGTATTTATAAAATAATTCGAGCTGCTAATTCCCAAATATTTGAATTAAAATTGTATTAAAATTGTCACTGTTCAACTTCATGACAACTGTTTGAAGAAATCCACAAATTGTATCTAATAACACATTAAAACTTTAGTGCTTTTTTACTTTAATTTTGTGTTTTTATTTATGTAGAAACGTCGTTCATATCAAACTACATTCGAGGTGTTCAATGAAGCTTGCACGGATGTATTCGACCTCCGTATACTTATCAAGCGACTTGATTTAATTATGGCTATCATGAACATTGCGGACAGCAGGTCTGTTCTCAAATTGCAAAATTTGTTCCGGGTTTTCAAAACCAATATGAATTGTGAACTTCAATATACGTTGAAGTTCAGACATGTTCTCAATACAACGAAACTGTATATCCCACGACACGAAATACTAGATTATGTAAGGAATGTTCATGGACTTTATTAAAACATATCCAAGCAATATTATGTCACACCCCGCGTATGTACACATTGTTGTTTAGACTACTATACGGAGCCCAGCGTCTTATTAGTGTCAATATCAATCAGATTTGCGGGTCACAGTTTCAATCATGATGTCGGAAACCTCGGAGCTACGTAGACACATACCCACCGTTCCATATAGCATATACTGAACATTTAATTACAATGACATATTCTAAACAAATTGCAGTCTGAGCGTAACGCATTGTCGGAGTTTGACTACGGTCCCTAACCGACGGTTAAAGCCCAGCTTCGAACCTGAGATGTCAGCTAGTGGTGGTGATATCGAAATTGAAATATTGCTTAAAGTAGCACTGTAGATATGTCCGCGCTCGGGGGATTGGCGATCACTGCGTATGAATATTCATAGGACTTTGACCATATTGTCGGCTGGCATGCGACATCGATTAGGACGAGCCGGGGGACGACTTCTACTGATTGCCCTGTTTATCTCATGCTTCTGGACTTGTCTTTATTAGAAAGGTTTTTCTCCAGATTTCTTTCGACGTTCTATATTAGTCCCTTCTTGATAATATTAAAAATAACATGTGTAAGTCGATTTCCAGAAAATTAACAAACTTTATTTTTCCTTTCATCTCATCGTCTATTTTATTGATTGTATTTTTTTGGGTTAACTACAAAACTACTGCATAACTACGATTCACAGAGAGATATTATTTAATTATTTAAAATTAACTATTCATACATGCACATTATATATTTTTCATTATACATTTTTCATTATACATACATATATATATATATATATACCGAGAGAGATAGAGATAGATAGATAGAGAGAGAGAGAGAGAGAGAGAGAGAGAGAGAGAGATTTACAGCTAAACTT
>JAUTBT010035731.1:3405-18070 GCA_032361225.1 Lepetodrilus schrolli
AGGCTAATTTTGCAAAAGTTTTGCCATTAGGTGCAGCAACAGAAGGCTTAAAAGGTGAAATGCTGGCCAATATGGGAGCGTTACAAAGAGAAGGTTGCGTGGGCGTGAGCCAAGCCTTGAGGCCTTTTCAGTCCTTGGCTACTTTACGCAAGGCTTTGGAATATGCGGCCACACTTGATATCACGGTACATTTGCATCCTTATCATTTTGATTTGGCACAAGAAGGCGTTGTCCACTCTAGTGCAATGGGGACTAGCTTAGGGTTGCCCGGGATATCGGTCTCGACCGAAACCGTGGCTTTAGCAGAGATTTTATTATTGATCAAAGAGACAAAAGTACGGGTGCACTTGTGTCGACTTTCCAGTGCAGAAGCGGTGCAAATGGTACGACAGGCCAAAGCAGAAGGCTTGGCTATAACGGCAGATGTTAGTTTGCAGCAATTATTTTATACCGATGATAATCTGAGTGATTATGATAGCTGTTTTCATGTGTTGCCACCACTTCGAAGCCAACAAGACAAAGAGGCTTTGCGAGTCGGTTTAATGGATGCAACCATTGATGCGATTTGCTCAGACCATCAGCCCCACGATAAAGATGCAAAATTACAGCCCTTTGCGGCAACAGAAACAGGCATGAGTACTTTGGAAAGCTTTATTCCAATGTTACTAAAATTATGTAAAGAAGAAAAATGCAGTTTAGAAAAATTATTACCCTTGGTTACCACAAACCCTGCACAGATTGCCGAACAAAAACCTGTTCAAATAGCAGAGGGTTCATTGGCTGATCTTATGTTGGTTGATTTAGAGAAAACATGGCAGCTCAGTGACAGCACCATGTTTAGCCAAGGAACAAATACTCCGTTGTTAGGAGAAAAATTAACTGGCCAGAATCAGTTTAGCATTTTGGCTGGTCAAATTATTTTTAAGAGATAACTATGCGTTCAAAAATTTTTCAAATCGATGCGTCTATTTTGTGGCAAAAAGCCTATGAAGGTGAGCAGCATATTTTACGGCTGCAGGCGGATAAAATAGCTAAAACAGCCAAGGCAGGAAGCTTCGTTCATGTGCAATGTGACCCAGAGCTTAAGCTGCGTCGCCCTATTTCAATTATGCAAGTAGACGCTCAGGCTGGAACGATAGATTTATTGTATAAGGCTTTGGGCAAAGGTACAAAGATGTTGTCTCAAAAACAAGCAGGACAAATTGTGAGTGTTTTAGGCCCTGTCGGCGTGCCTTTTGAAATTTCAGAAACACACACAAAACCCTTGTTAATTGGCGGGGGTGTTGGGATGCCGCCGATGATTTTTTTGGCGGATGTTATGCGAGCCAATAAAACGATACAGCCTTTGGTTATTTTAGGCTCAGAGGTTCCTTTTCCATTTCCAGTGGAGCCATCGACAAAAATTGTTGACGGAATTCCGTCAGATGTTATTGGAACCATGCCATTATTAGCTGACTGGGGTGTTGTTTGCCGTTTAACTAGCTTACAAGATTACGCGGGTGTTTTTAAGGGCTATGTGACGGACCTTGCCCGAAAATATTTAGATAGTCTTGATGAAGCGGCATTAAAAGAAGTGATTATCTATAGCTGCGGCCCGCACCCAATGTTAGAGGCGGTGCACCAAGTGGCACTCGAATACAATGTCCCCTGTCAGGTTTCGTTAGAAGAATTTATGGCCTGTGCGGTTGGGGGCTGTGCCGGCTGTGTGGTTGAAGTCAAAACAGAAATAGGTACCGCAATGAAACGGGTCTGTGTTGATGGCCCTGTTTTTGAGTCACGTAGTATTTTCCAATGAAGGTGAGAGGGATCGCTGGGGGCAGTATTATTCCTAAAGCTTATTTTATTTTTTTTATAATAAATAGCTTAATTTTTTCTTTAGCCCGCTCGTGGTTTTTGTTGTTTTATGTTAAAGTGCCTTTTAATGAAATAGGCTCAGCCCTTTGGATGGGTCTACGATTTGATTTAAAAGTAATGGCACTTATCTTGTTGCTATTTATTTTTATAGGTATTTTTTGTTTAACTTTTAAGCCACTGTATAAAGTTTACTTAAAAACAAGGGCTTCTTTATTAGCCCTTGTTTCGACTATTATTATATTTATTGCGGTGAGCAATTATTATTATTTAGTCACTTATAACAGCTATATTGATATTTTTGCTTTTAGTCTATTTGATGGCAACACTAAAGCTATTTTATTGAGTATCTGGGAAGATTACCCTGTTTTCATATTATCTCTCCTGTTACTTCTAGTCTTTGCTATTAATTTATGGGCTTATAAAAAGCCATTTAAAGTAGTAAAGGCTCGACAAAGCTCCTCCATAACAATAATTTCTAGTTTTTTTATTATTTTAGTTTTATTACTTTTAGCCAGAGGCTCTTTAGGGACTTTTCCACTGCGACAAAATGAAGTGCAGGTATCTAATAAGCAGTTAATTAACGCATCAGTTCCGAATGGGCTTATTGCTTTGCATTGGGCAAATAAAGACAGAAAAAATGCTGAGACTTTAAAACCCGCAACAGATAAAGAAGGCAGAGAGTTGTTTAGCAAATTCTTTCAAAAGAAGCCTGAAAAAAACCGGCCTATTTTTGAGCAGTTTTTTACTCAGACAAAAGAAAATAATTATCTAGCTAAAAACCCTCCCAATGTTTTTTTAGGCATAATGGAAAGCATGAGCACCCATCTTTTATCTTTTCATGATAAAGAAAAGCTTAACCTAACCGGGGCATTACAAATACATTTAGACAGTGATTTCTTGTTTAAACGGTTTGTTTCAAGTGCTAATGGCACTGAGCCCTCTTTAGCTCACCTTTTATTTAATAGTCCGATGGCAGGAATTAGTCACTCAAAATACCAAAAAATAAAACTGGCCACTTCAATAGCCAAGCCTTATAAAGATGCAGGCTATAAAACAGTTTATGTGACTGCAGGCAGCGGCAGCTGGAAAAACTTAGGTACTTATTTGTTGAGGCAGTATTTTGATGAAGTTATTGATCAAAATACAATTAAGCAACTTTTCCCACAGGCTAAAATGCAAACATGGGGCAGCTTTGATGAATGGGGTTTAAAAGCGGTAGAGAAGGTTTTATTAGAATCTAAAAAACCAGTGTTTATTGTTTTTTTAAGCATTACAAATCACCCTCCCTTTGAAGTGCCAGAGGACTATCAGCCCTATTCTATTCAGCTAAATAAAGAGCAAAAAAAAATATTAAAAGGTTTTAAAGACCCAGAATCTGCACTTATTTCATTTCAATATGCCAACGATTCCTTGGGTAAATTTATGACAGCCATCAAAAATAGCCCTATTGGCCCAAAAACAATTATGGCTTTTACAGGTGATCATAATGCCCGCTCAATTGCCCAGATAAATAATAAAAATAAGGCTTATTATTATGGCGTGCCTTTTTTAGTCTCCGTACCTAAAAATTATCAAGGCAAGTTGTTTTATGATAAGCTACGTGTTGGTTCACACAAAGACATCGCCCCAACGCTATATAACTTAAGCTTAAGCAGTGGGAGCTATATCAATCTAGGAAAGTCTATGCTAGGGCCTAAAATATTGGTGCATGAATTTGGAGTAAATGAACAAGTTTTGATTAATAAAAAGGGTTTGCTTGATTCAAAGAAGAGTTACCTTTGGGAGGGGGAGACTAATTTCTTAGTTGAGTCACCTTCAGAGAATAATAAGTTGCAAGGGACCCTGGGCTTATTTGTGAAATTAAAAAATTGGTTAATAAGTAAGCAACTATAAGTATGATCAACTTTGTATATAAAAAAATATTCTTCTCCAAAAAGGCATTAATTTTAAATGCTTTAATTTTTATAAGTATTTCAGGGGTATTATTAGCATGGTCTCTTAGTAGAGTTTCATTTTTAGTTTTAGTGCTGTTAAGTTTTTTTTATTTATTTAAAAGCAAAAATTTTAAGTTTAGCTTTTTAGAAAAAACTATATTTTTGAGTACTGTACTTTTTGTATTATCAGGCCTACTATCAGCCTTTTATAATGGTGATTATTACGGCTACCCGGTAGTATTTGAAAACTACTTGTTTCTAGTGGCTATTATTCCTGTCGCTGTAATGCTTAGGTCTGTGCAGATAAATGCAAAGGTTACTTATTTCGCCTTTGTTTTGTTAACTCTGTCTTCAAGTGTATATCTATTGTTTTATGCTTATCATGAGGTTCCTATGAGAAGCAAGGGGCTGCCATTAATAGACCTAAATTCACTTATTTTTACTATGATTTTTATAACAGGAATAGCAATTGTTTTACAGAAATCTTTAGACTTAAAGAGTAAACTGAACTGGGCTCTTTTCTTTTTAGGGTTATTAGCGGTATATTTCACGGAGTCCAGAGGAAGCTGGTTAACACTTCTTATAACCATAATTCTTATGGCTACTTTTTATAAAAATAAGTTAAAAATAAAATTATTATTTCTACTGATATTAGCTCTTGTCACTATGGTTCTTTTACAAACTAAAGCAGTAAATAACAGAGTAGAGGCAGCTATAGATAATATTTCTCAGTATAACCAAGGGTTAAAAGTTTCATCAATTGGCAGGCGGCTTGAGCTTTATAAAATGGCATTATCTTTTTATAAAGAAAGCCCTGTTGTAGGCATAGGACCACGTAGATTGTCAGATCCAAAATTTGTTGAACAACAGGTTAAGAAAGGTCATTTTAAAGCTACTTTCTTTCAGCATTGGCATTTTCATAACCAATACATGGATGCCTTAGCAACAAAGGGTTCATTGGGAATTTTAACACTTACCTTTCTGTTAGGAGCTTTATTACTTTATTTTATTGTAAACAGAAAGTATTCTTTTTATGCCACGTCAGGAATAATAATTATTACCATGTATTTATTATCTGGGTTAACAGAGGTAACCTTTGAACATAAAAGAATGACATTATATTTTTCATTATTAATGGCAGTTTTTATAGCACTTATTGAAAAAGAGAAAGAGCATGAATAAGGTTAAAAAAGCAGCTTTTTTATTGCTAGATAATATTCATCATGTTTATCATATAGTTCCCATAGCCTATTCCTTGTCTTATTTTAAAGATTATAAGGTTACTATTTATTATAGTACTTTAGCTAATGAAAGCTTAGCTAAAGAAATAGGTAAATTCTACCCAGAACATAACTGTAGCTTTGTTTTTATTAAACCCTCTTTATTTTTTAATACTAGAGAGAAAATTAAAAACGGGCCCTACCCTAGTGCTTCTAAAGTTTTAATGACTAATTTTAAACAATTGATGGCACATGACTTAATTGTGAGTGCAGATTTAAACGTGCTATGGCTTATTAAAAGAAAAGTAAATACATTAATAAAATTTGTATTTTGTTTTCATGGGGCTGGAGACAGGGAGTACCCTTTTAATTCGCGGCTTGATATGTTTGACTTACTACTTGTTCCTGGGGAAAAATACAAAGATAGAATTTTATCAGTCTCAGCTATTGATCCTTTAAAAATACAAATTAGTGGCTGCTCTAAATTTGACCTAACTCTTAAACCAGGAGAAGAAAGCCAGGCTTTTTCAAATACAAAAAAAACCGTCATTTATAATCCTCACTTTGAAGAAGGCCTATCTTCATGGTCAAAATGGGGGGTGCAGCTGCTAGAGTGGTTTTATGCACACCCTGAGTATAACCTTATTTTTGCCCCTCATATTATGCTTTACAGCAATGTAAGCCCTCAAGATATTGTGCCTCAGAAATTTTTTAAGGCAAAAAATATTTATATTGCAGATCCTGCTGATAAACGTTGTGTTGATATGAGTTTTGTTAAAGAGGCCGATATTTATATAGGCGATGTCAGTTCTCAGGTTTATGAATTTCTATTTAAAAGCAGGCCATGTTTTTTCTTAAATGCCCATTGTATTGTTTGGGATAATTTGCCTGACTATGTGCATTGGAAGATGGGAGAGGTTATTGATGGGTTACCTCAGTTATTTGATAAGCTGCCGGATGCTAAGGAAATACATAAAAAATTTGTTAACAAACAAGAAGAGATGTTTAGCTATAGCTTTTTTAGCAGCGATGAGCCTGCAGCAATGCGAGCAGCAAAGCTAATGGATGATTTTTTAGTTAATGGCCCGCTAAAAGGAAAGCTAAGAATTCTCTTAACCAATGAGCATGAGGCCTATGGGGGTGTGCATGATACTTATATTGACACTCTAGCTCATGGTTTGCGTGCACAGGAAGAAGAGGTTTATGTTGCTGCACCTGAGACTAGCCGCTTGAAGAATCTTATTTCTCCCGCTAGAAAGGTTCATTTTATTGGACAAAACTACCCAGCAAAAATAAAGCAGATTTACCAAATTTATAAAGAAGCCAAAAAACTGAGAATCTTATTAAAGCAGATTCAGTTTGATGTGGTGCAAACCAGTGGTTCGGCTGATCATAGGTTGGTGATCTATGCCTCGCTCTTTTTACCAAATAAGCCTAAAATAATATTTACTCGCCATAACTTAAAAAAGGTCAGAGGTAGTACAGTTAACCGATTAAATAATCACTGTGATTTAGTGGTTGCAGTCAGCGATGCCGCCAAAAAATCTTTAACAGATAATGGAGTAAAGACCCCTATAGAAGTGGTTCACAATGGTATTGATACAAATTATTTTGACTGCCAAGAGGTCAAGGCCATAACTCGAGAAAGTTTAGGATTTGCAGTAGATGATATTATTTTTGTGTCCAATGCGGGCTGTGAAGAGCTAAAGGGCTGGCTTTTGTTGACACAGGCCATTGCCCAGCTGCCTGAAAACTTAAGGGCTAAACTTAAGGTTATTTTAATTGGCAATAGACCCTTTGATGAGCTATATCAAAAATATGTCGTTGATATTGGGATGAAAGATCAAGTTATTTTTACGGGGTTTCAAGAAGATATTCGCCCCTATGTTTGCCTATCTGATATCGGATTTGTTTTATCAACTAAGTCTGAGGCTCTATCCTTTGCCTGCCGAGAAATGATGGCTCTAGGAAAACCAATGCTGGTCTCTGACTACGGGGGCTTAGTTGAAAATGTTACTGACAATAAAGAAGGTTGGGTTTGTAAAGCGGGTAGTATTGAAAGTATTCAGGAGAAGCTTAGGCTAATAATTGAACAGCCGAATGAGGTTGCTAAAAAGTCAAAAGCGGCAAAACAACGGTCTGAGCAAGAGTTTGGTGTTAGTCAATTTTTAACTAAAGTTACTCAGCTGTATAAGAAAATATTAAGATGAGCTTATTTTTAATAGTTGTAGCTTTGTTATTACTAGTTATTATTCACAGTTTGTTTTTTACAGATAAAATAAACTACGATGTAACAGCAGATTATGAATATAATTTTAATAACGCCATTTCTGTTGAGCTCTCTACAGTTAATAATGAAATTATTTTCCCAGAAAAAAACTATATAAGCACAGAAACTTACCTGCTTAAAGTTTCTGTGTATAGCCATTTCTTAGGAAAAATTATTGACCCAAAAATCCAGATTTATAATGAGTTTAATCAGCTACACTATACCTTTGAGCGTCGCGGCAAAGGCATAAGATATATTGATATTTCAGCTCTACTGCAGGGCTCTAGTTTATCTAAGGCCCACATAAAATGTAAGGCTTGTACGCTAAGAAAAGCTCATTTGCTAACGTTTAAAGAGCTGCCCTCTTTAGAAGACAGCTATTTTTTTGTGGCTCCTCATTCTGATGACTTAGAGCTTGCAGCCTATGGCCTCTATAAAAATAGCCAAGCTCATTTTGTCTGTGTGACAGCTGGAGAAGCGGCAAAGCCACAGCACAATTTAGTGAAAGAGGTTGACTATGGAAATCAGCGGATTGATGAAAGTATTCAAGCAATTAAGCTGGCAGGATTCTCAGCAGATAACTTAATAAGCTTAGGTTATTTTGATGGTACATTAGAGGAGATGCAGAAAAATCCTCAGGGAGACATAAGCTCTGTGCCTCATCAAAATAAGACAACTAAAGTTTACCGGGAAAGAAATACTCTAATATTGCCATCAGATGGCAAGGCAAACTACTCTAATTTAATAAAAGATTTTCAATTCCTTTTAGAACACTATGAACCCAGTATTTTGGTTATGCCAGATAAAGGCTTGGATACTCACCCTGATCATAAAGCCTGTAGCTTTGCAATGTATGAAGCTATTGAGAAATCTAGCCACAAACCTAAAGGAGTTTTAAGCTATGTTATTCACCAAGATCAGAGCGTTCGGTTCCCTTTTGGCGGGCATGATGATATTATTTCTCTGGTGCCAAATTTTAATAAAGACACGACCTTTGATGGAGTGATGAGTTTGCCACTGCCAGCTAAAATTATCACAGAAAAAGCACTGGCTTTAAGTTATATGTCAGACTTAAAAAAAGCTCCTAGGTTTATAAGGAAAGTCCGCATGACTTTGCAGGCTTTTTTTCTGAGAAGGGAAAAATCTCGCTATGGTGAGCATGAATATTTACGGCGATTTATTCGGCCAAATGAACTGTTTTTTTATACTAAAATTAAAACCCAAAAGTGAAAATACTTATTATAAGAAATGATAAGCTGGGGGATTTTTCCTTAGCACTGCCCGCTTTTAAAGCCTTGAAAGAATCTATGCCAGATTCACAGCTCACAGCTTTTGTACCCAGTTATACGGCTCCTGTTGTTAACTGTACTGACTACATTGATGCTATTTTGGTTGACCATAACCAGGGTATTTTAAAGCTGAGTAAAGAGTTTAAAAAATTTGACAGAATTATTACACTATACTCTAGCAAAAGGGTTGCTTTGGCTGGTTTTTTGTCAGGTGTGCCTTATCGCCTAGCTCCAGCTACAAAATGGTGGCAGTTTTTCTATAATAATCGCTTGACTCAAAGGCGTTCAAAATCTTTAAAACCAGAGTTTGTTTATAACCTTGATTTAATTGATTGTTTTTTAAAAAATGTAAGTAGGGTAAGTAAAAAGGTATCTCCTCCCTATTTAAAAAGTTCTTTTAAGCCGGTAAAAAACTCACTGATTATTCACCCGGGGACCGGGGGGTCTGCTAATAACTTATCCTTAGGGCAATACGCTAAACTAGCAGACTTACTTTACCAAAAAAAACCAAATCTAAAGTTAGAGATTAGTGCAGGACCAAATGAACAGGCTATTGCACAGGAGCTTAGTGACAGGATAAAAGCCCCTTCCTGTGTTTTTGAATCAGACAATGGGCTTTTGGGCTTTATTGATAAGCTGGCAAGCACCGAGATTTTTATTGGAGGATCGACGGGACCACTGCATTTAGCTGGGGCTTTAAATATTAAAACCGTAGGTTTTTATCCAAACAAACGTTCGGCTACTTCTTTACGTTGGCAAACATTGAATGATGTAAATAAACGGCTGTCTTTTTCCCCCGCGGATGGTGGTGATGATATGGGAAAAGTGGCTATTGAAGCTGCTGCTAAGAGTATAACTGAATTTATTTAGATTTCTTCTTATCTTGATTCATAACCCATAAATTTGCATACTTTGAGAAAACAGAGTGAGCCGATAATAAAGCTAACAGCAAGCCTTGGTGACCATCTAAAAAGCCTAATTTTAGCAGGTACATTCTGAAGAAATACCAGCATCCATGCCCAATGCCCTGAGCAAGGGTTGATTTTTTATTTTGATCAAACCGACTCTTTGCCCAAGCTGTAGAATACTGTGCAGATTTAGAGAGGTAATGCTCTAAACTATCGTAGGTGTAATGCAGGAGGTGATTTTTAAATTTAACCACCTTGAGCTGATTGGATATCTGTAGTTTTTCATGCACTAGTGCTTCATTATATTCAGCTTTGTCTCTAGGGTAAAGCCGTTCCACATAGTCTGGGAACCAGCCGCCATGCTTGATAAAACTACCGAAAGCATAGGATAAACGAGGCAGGCTATAAACCATGTTTTGTTCATTTTTTTGCACAGTCACTTTAATTTCTTGTGCAAGCTCTGGGGTGATTCTTTCATCAGCATCGAGCATTAAAACCCAGTCACAGCTAGCATAGGATTGAGCTATTTTTCTTTGTTTACCAAAGCCCTGCCAATTTGTGTTGCTGTAGATTTTATCTGTAAATTTCTGAGCAATAGCCAAAGTGTCATCGGTACTGCCAGAGTCTAAGATAATTATTTCATCAGCAATTTTTGCACAGCTTTCTAGGCACTCTTTTAAGTGTTTGGTTTCATTTTTCACAATTAAAACAATACTAATATTATGGCTTGTCATGGTTATATTTTTAATAAATAGTGTATTTTAATAGTGTGCCATCAAAAGTTACTTTTGCATAGCCAGAGTTACCATTTAATTCTCCACCATTAACATAAAATGCCTTGTCTGCGTCATTTTCAGCCAAGGTGTCGTAGCCTAAATAATAGGCAGTAAGTTTAGAGATTTCATAATGGGATAGCCATGATTTATTTAAAAATCTTTGTACAGGCTGAGTAATTTTTTGGCGTGTTTTATATAAGAAAAAAGGCACGGTATAGTCAGAAATTATTTCTAGGTTTCCTTTGCCATAGCCTTGTTTTCCAACATGTTGCCCATGGTCAGAAGTAAACAAGATAGTGCTTTCTTTTGAGTTAAGGTCTAGAGAAGACAGTATTTTTTCTAGAACTTTATCTGTATAAAAAACAGAGTTGTCATAATGCTGAGTTCGATTTTTATCACCAAACACGCTGGTATTTTTGGGGTAATGGGTTTTGTAAGGCTCATGTGAGCCAGACATATTTAAAACAATAAACTGATTTTGTTCTTTTTTTAAGAAAGGGCTCATTTTTTGAGCCAGCGACATATCTAAAGAAGATTTGTGTCCAGCATCGATATAGTTATCAATATAAGAGACACCTAAGTAACTATGAGTATAGTCAAAGCTGCTTTTACTTTGAGAGCTTATAAATGTTGTTTGGAAGTTATGATCTTTGGCGACTTTAAATAGATTAGTTTTTTGACTAAGAATGTGTGGAGTTCCATCTGGTTTTTTAACTGTATTTATAATAGCAGGTATTGCTGTGTCAGTATAAACTCCAGAGGCTATGGCTAGTCGACTAATAAAATGATTGTTATTTTTAAGGCTGTCTAAAAATGGTGTAGTTTTTTTGTTGTAGCCAAAAAGAGACATATGGCTAGAGGTGAGGCTCTCGCCAATAATTAAAATGACATTGCCATTTTTACCAGTAATGTTTTGGTTTTTAAATGTGCCTCGTTGCCAAGGAGGGGCTGTTTTTATATCTAAAATTATTTGAGGCAGTGTTTTGGCTAAAAAATACTGAGAAACATAAATTGAGCTTTTTAAAATAGACCTTTGAGTGTTTGGTCGAGAGCCTAGCTGATTTCGCTCTTGTTTAAGGGTGATTCTAATAATAGGAAAAACAAGGAGGATAATTAAAAAATACTAAGGATTTTTGAGTTTTTTCTACGTACTGTGAGGGTGTTAAGTTTCCAAAAGAGAAGCCATGATATGATAATTCCAATAGCTGTGATTAAAATTATATCGCCTAGGGTTAAAAAAGTTTCTAAAATTTCTTTTTGTTTGGTAAAAAACAAATATATTTCAAGGGGGAAAACTAAGAATCCAAAGTAACTAAAATGTAAGGTTTGTAATAGGTAAAAAATAAAAAAGCCACTAACAATCAGTAAAGCAGTAAGTTTTTTGGTAAATGAGATGAGAAAAAATATAACAAATAATACAAAATATTCCTCAAAGCTACCTAGTGACCCCATATGGGGATTAGAGTATCGGTAAGTAAGTTCTATTAAAACAAACAATAAAATACTGAATAGAGTAAAGATTAAATTTAGTTTAATTTTATGGAATAAAGTAGTCATAGTTTTATTAATTATTTTGTACTTATTTTAGGTGAAAAACTGCAGTACTGAAGTAAGGTCTGAGACAATAAAGGTAAGCTGGTGTTACTTTGCTTCTGGTTAAAATAAAGTGACTATTAGGGGTTTGTGCTTGAAAAAGAAGTCATGTTTTCAGAAAGTTAGCTAAGGATTTTATAGGCATTTATTTTTTGTAAACATTCTGTTGTGTTGAGCTTGCATATTCTATCAAAACAAGGGCTGCAGTCTAAACCTAAATAATGTATTTCTTTATTATCAGTTAAGGGCGGGGTGTAGTCTGGAGAGGATGAGCCATAAATGGCGTGGATTTTACAATCAACAGCTGCAGCGACATGCATAAGGCCGGAGTCATTTGTTATGACTTCATCACAGGCATTAAGCAAATCTATGGCCTCTTCTAGGCTGGTTTTCCCACAGAGATTTAAGGCTTGGGTATGTCCACTGATTTCTTGGGCAGTTTGTTGGTCTTTCGCTGAGCCAAAAATTAAGACTGTTTTGCCTTGATCAATCAAAGACTGCGCAGCCTCTTTAAAGTAAGGCCATTGTTTAGCAGGGCCATATTCAGCACCCGGCATTAAACCAACAATTGACTGGGTATTATCAATAGCAAACTTTGTTAATAGCCGCTGTTGGTTTTCAAGGTTAATTGTTAATTTTGGGTAGGGGGTTTTAGGGGACTTTGATTTATCTGCTACTGCAAAAGACACCGCTCGTTTAACGGTTTGATTGAGAATAGATTTATCTAGTTTTTGAATGTCATTTAAAAGGCCAAAACGCATCTCGCCTTTAAAGCCGGTGCGTTTAGGTATCTTGGCAAAAAATGGCACCAAGGCTGATTTGAAAGAGCGAGGAATGACAATTGCCCAATCATATTTCTGGGCACGCAAAGATTTGCCTAAGTGAAAACGTGACTTTAGGCTAAAATCACCATGGCCCACATCAAGAGAAATGCCTTGGCTAACTTCGGGCATTCTCGCTAAAACTGGCAGCGACCATTTTGGGGCTAAAACATCAATAGTACAACTAGGGTCTTGTTGTTTTAGGGAGATGAATAGGCTCTGTGCCATCACCATATCGCCAATCCAAGAAGGCCCTACGACTAATATTTTCACTCTAGTCTTGCTTGAGCCAATCTAAATACTGAAAAACACCTTCTTCCACGGTATTAAATTTATCTTGGTAACCTATCTTACGCAGCTGAGAAATATCGGCTTCGGTAAAACTTTGGTAACGCCCTTTTAGGTGATCTGGGAAAGGCACATATTGTTTTTCGCCCTTGCCATGCCATTTGATGACCGCATCAGCCATATCATTAAATGATTGAGAGTTACCTGTTCCAAGGTTAAAAATACCTGATTTATTTGGGTTGTCTAAGAACCATAAGTTTACTTTAACCGCATCCCCAACATAGACAAAATCACGACGTTGTTCGCCGTCTTCGTAGCCATCACAGCCGCCAAATAATTTGGCAACACCATCTTCTTGGATGTGGTTACTAAAGTGAAAAGCGGTACTGGACATGGTGCCTTTGTGCTGTTCACGTGGGCCATAGACATTAAAATACCTAAAGCCAACGATTTGTGACTTGGCACTTGGCATAATACGTCTGACGTATTGGTCGAACAAAAACTTAGAATAGGCATACATATTAATAGGCTGTTCGTTTTCACGCAGCTCAGCAAACTTTAAACCAGCACCATAAACAGAGGCGGAAGAGGCATATAAGAACTGGGCGTTATTTTCTAAACAATAATGCAATAATGCCTTGGAGTAATCGTAATTGTTCCCCATAATAAAACGGCCATCCCATTCGGTGGTTGATGAACAGGCACCTTCATGAAAAATAGCTTCAACTTTCTCAGCAAAGGGTTTGCCCGATTTAATCTGTTCGAGGAATATATCTCGCTCCATATAATCCATGATTTCACAGTCGGCAATATTTAAAAACTTAATGCCATTTTTAAGGTGATCAACCACTAAGATATTAGTGATCCCACGGTTGTTTAATTCTTTAACAATATTACTGCCAATAAAGCCAGCTCCACCCGTTACAATAATCATATTATTCCTTCATCGCTTTAATTTTTTGGACAATTGCCGAAGTCGACTGACCATCGACAAAATGCAAGACTTCAATTTTTCCGCCGGCCGCTTTAACACAAGGAGCTCCTGCTAAGTCATCAGCCTTATAATCACCGCCTTTAACTAAAACATCAGGCAGTAAATCACCGTATAAATTTTCAGGCGTGTCTTCTGAAAAAGACACCACAAAATCCACTGCCTCTAGGGCGGCTAATAATTCCATTCGCTGTTGCAAGGATTGTATCGGGCGAGTTTTGCCCTTTAGCCTTTGCACGGATTCATCGGTATTAACCGCAACCACAAGCATGTGGCCTAAGTTTTTAGCCGCCTGTAAATAACTGACGTGCCCGGCGTGTAAAATATCAAAACAGCCATTAGTCATGACAATTTTTTGCCCTTGGCTTTGTAAAGATTTTAAACGGCTTTTAAGCTGAGCTTGAGGTAAAATTTTTGTGGTTGAGACTTTTCCTTGGGTAATGGCAGATTGTAATTCTGTTTGGCTAACAGTGGATGTGCCGAGCTTGGCAACCACAACGCCTGCGGCAAGGTTGGCATATTCCATCGCTTGGCTAAAGCTAAGCACGGCACCAATGGCGGTGGCGAAAGTGGCAATAACCGTGTCTCCAGCACCAGTGACATCAAAAACCTCACGGGCTTTGGTAGGCAAATGTTGCGATTTTCCATTATTATGGACCAAAAGCATGCCATCTTCGCTTAATGTGATAAGCAAGGCTCCTAACTCATGAGCCTTAATAAGC